>JAQGAF010001215.1:0-33877 GCA_034687865.1 Kryphioiulus occultus | reverse complement strand
GGGGAGGAAGGGGGGCGCACATAATAGGAGGCTTAATTCGACGACGTGTGGAACGGTACGAGGAGGATTTACAAGTACGAGAACTGCGAAGGTACCAATACAAGTCCATTGAAATCGAGGCTTAACCTATGTTTGCTGAGAATTCCTCCGAAGGGCTAGTCCACGCAGTGTCCTTCGAAATCTTCAACGGCTTTCTGGAGTTATTCAAAATTTAGGTAGTAGTGGGATATGTGCACACCTCCATACGCAGTGGGCTTCCCCTAACAGCACGTAAGCTTGGCTGAGCAGCCTGAAAATTGTTTTTTTTCCTAACCCAACCTAATCTAATCTATAACCAATAGGCAATATGTCAGGTTAGGTTAGATCAGGTACGGTTTTTCTTTGTTGTATTTGCAAGTGGCCTCGCAAAGCCTATAATCTGTTAGGTAAAGCCCACATTCACGAGGTGTGCATACATGTACAGTATACTGTACCAAAATTTCAACAGTGAAAATTGAACGAATTTTAAGTTTCGTAGAAAACCACGCCAGGGCTGGTTTCGCTCCTCTGCTGGATACTCACCAGGTGAATCAAAACATTTTGAAATATCTTACAGGACGACTTTAGGATCCCGTTTTTCCAACAGTGAGCCTCTGGTGGGGGATGCAAAGCAATCAAAAAATGGCGCCTTTCAACATAGCGGCTCACCAAAAGAGCACGTCCCTCTGTTTTCCCAAAATTTCGACAACCCCATAAAAAATGGTACATTATTTAACAGAAAGATAGGTAACTCACTCACAGTGACTGGTAAAAATCGAACGAATTTTAACAATTTCACAGTCAAATTTTGTGCACCAGACCACTACTGGTATGGTCCCTGTGCCAGGGACTCACAGGTGCCACAGAAATTTTGAAATGTCGTCCTGGTCCCAATTTTGGACTTTCACAGCGTTGTATTTTCATCGGGTTACGTTTTTTAATTGGCTAGTCACGCCCACCACTGCAAAATCATAAAAAGGCGTGACTAGCCAATTAAAAAACGCAACACGAGAAGAACACAACGTTGTGAAAACGCAAAATTTGGCCCCTGGACCACCTGATTTGACCCCAACACAAGGATGGTGGCGCGGTGCACATAACTTGACTTTGAAACTTAAAATTCGTTCAATTCAAAATTCTATTTCCAGCTTCTTTCCTGTCGCGCAGGCCGAGGTAGGTTCGCCCCATCCGCAACCCCTACGGACTCTGCATCCCCACCTGGCGCGCAATATGGACGCCCCCGTACCACGAGGACTTTGACCCTCACACTTTTCCACCTCTGACGTCATGCGTGGACGGTCCCTTACCCCCTTACCTCTCGTCTCCTTTTATTAAAGTAGATCTAAGACGAGATGAAAGAGGTGGGCTCGTGATTACATCCCCCCTCGCTGGCATCAGATTTCGAAGCCACCTCGAAAATGGCTCCATGGTAACCCCCAATTGTCACATTTGTCCTTTTTTTCGCCGCCCCTGGAGCGAGCTTCACGTTCAATCGATGAAACAGCGCGGCGCCAATGCCTGGGACAGACATATTGGAGCCTCCACCTGGCGCAGCGCACCAGACATCAGGGAGCCAACAACACGATCCAATGGATCATTAAAGGGGAAAAAAAGAAGGTAGAGTGAACGTCAACAGCGAAAAACGAAGTCCAGCGGATCGCGTTATTGGAGACATCTACACAAAAATACGTGCTTATCAGGAATTCCGAATTCGCCATTATTTAGGGCGCCGAGCCTGTCCACCGTTTATCACAACTTGTCAAGCGGCCGACGACGCGGTCAAGAAATCCGGGAGAAGACTGACCAAGGCGATATGGGTCAGTGCGACCAGCAGCGATCGATTGGACACAAAAGCGTTCTTTTCACTTTTCACTAGACTAGCAATGAGTGTCTCCATAACATTTCAGTGTCCTGCTTTTTAAGCCTTTTTTGTGAAAATAGTTTTAACTTCTTGCACTGACTTTTTGCCGAGAGTGCAGAGAAAACAAAGTAAAGCATTTTGAAAACACTGTATTAGTTTGTTAACTTAAAGTGTTTTGGTAGTTATTAATAATACTGTATACTGTGCATGTTTGGGCACCATGTTAATAGGATATGTGCACATCTCCCCTTACAGTGGGCTTCCACTAATCGCACGTTGGTTTGACTGAGCAGCTTGCAAAACTTTTCGTTTTTCCTAACCAAACTTGACCTAATCTAATCTTACCTATAACCAAATAGGCATAGGTTAGGCTGGATTGGGTTAGGTCATGTTATATTTGCAATTTGCCCCACAAAGCCATTAAGCTATTAGGAGAAGCCCACTTTTTCGAGGTGTGCGAATATCCCACTAATACCAATTTATCCTAATTGTACTTGTAATTGTAATTGTACATGTACTTTTGAGAGAACGCCGAGTGTCTTCATCATCGATGGGTGCCATCTCACACCCATGAAACTCATCAGACACAATTGTTGCTTTAATTATGCATTGCTGAAGATATTCAACAGAGACGGGGAAACGTTGAACGAGACTCAGCTACCATTGGAAACTAAGTGGACCAGCATGAGTAATAACTGCATCAAAGTTGGATCCATCAAAAACTTCAAACAGAGCTAAAATGTTTACATTGCAATCGTGCTAATTATGAAACAGCAGCACCGCGAAGTTCGTTATAGGGGCACGTTGACGCAATGTTTGCCAGTTTTGCACCAGGGGCTCATAAAGCATAAAAATATCCGCATTCCAAAAAGATTCCTCATTAGCAAAAAGATTACGGAAAAGCTGTTTGTAATTCGCCACCATGAATCAAAAAGCAGCTGCAGAAGCAGCCCGAAGAGCCCATTGCAGCGAGCAATCCCAAACAGCAAATTGGAGATTCGCACGTCGCTCTTAAGCTGGCGAGTGCAAAGAACGTTTAATGAGCTACAGAACTTGGTAGGCAAACCAATGACAGAATTAAAAAAGTACGTTTGGGGAGCCCCAGGGGTCGCTCAGCCCTTTCTGTCATGTTTCGTCGTCTTGGAGCTCTTCCATCGCCCATTGCAAGATCCAAGATTTCCGATCTTTTTCAATAATAATGTAATGGTGTTAGATGAGGGTTCTTTGCGGCTCGTGTAATTGTCTTAAGGAGAGCCATTCAGCATAAGAGTTTTGGCATTTCAGAAAAGCGCCGTGGCATTTTAATTAGACGGGATGGCGGAATTCGGATCGGGAAAAAAGGAAAGGAGAAAAAAATATTTATTAAGGTATTAAGTTCGGATTTCGCCAGCCCTGAATTACTGTCGTGAATCAATTGTCGTTTGAAGCAGTGACTCGGAACGCTTTTTGAGCACTCGGATCAGAAGAGAGTTTTCTCGAAGAAAAGCTGCGCACAATGGGGCGGTGTAATACGCGCCGTAGTATTCCTGGGGGTTTCCGAAGGTTTATCAGTTGGTGCAGGTAATATAAAAGGGCTTCTCGTGACTTTTAAAACGACGATGAAAGCATTAGGCTGGCGCATTTTTCCATTCTTCCTCAACTGCATCCTCGAGAGCGATTCACCGCCAGCCAAACTTGGACATTTTTCATGGCAAATGGTGGCTGCAGATCAAGAGGAGCACGAACCAAACATCATTTCTCATTTACGGCGTGCGGCGATAGGGCTTAGCTAACCTCCTTGCATGCGCCATCGGATGCTTCACTTCTGCCATGGCGCTTCCTGATAATGACCGACGGTGCACATGGCAGGGCAACCAAGCACTTGGAGTTAGAGCTAGGCGAAAATTTGTCGAGAAATTTCAGAATTAAAATGAATGGCGAGCTCTTCGAAACCGTGACTGGGATCAAGAAGAAAGAATCCCACGCTCGACGTGATACCTCGAAGATGTCTATGATTTGTTTGCTTATGGCGTTCGCACAGCGCCACTGATGATAGTTAATGCTGCTCCGAAACACGCTATCTTGATACTGAGGACACATCGAACTAAAAATGTAGTTTTACAACCTGGAAAATGGCGAAAACCGCGTGTGTTTCCCACTCGATAATGAAAAACTAGGAAATATTTACCAGTTTCCAGGAACGCGGTAAATTTTTCTACAGTGATCCCACAATCCATTACAGAAACCGTCAGCAGCACTTTGTTCACATAATTAATTGCCAACGTGATAAGTAACCACGTGTTTTAATTATCGCGTTTTTCTTTGGTATGTCCTCACTATTAAGGGCAAACCGTACCGTTAAAAACAGTTATACATTTTTCATGTTATCGTCATGGCAAATTTCCTTTAATGTTACGTTTTTTAAAACACGAAATTAATAACAACACTACCTTAATTAACAGTTATTCGGCAGTACGTACTATAGTAAACGAAAGACAGAAATATTATGAATTTTTGTGGATAATTTTTTATTCACGATTTACTTCGTTATGATTTCAATTTCACTTTCCATGTGTCGTTCTTTTTCCATCACATCCATGGCAACCAAGCGTTCGATTTAACGGTTTCCTGGAAATTGTAATTGAAATCGTAACGGAGTAAATCGTGAATGAAAAATATTATCAGCATAATTAAATCAATGATATTTCTGTCAATTCTCACTAAAGGACGTACTGCTGAATATCAGCTAAGTTAATTTTTTATTGATTTTCGTGTTTTAAAAACGTAGTAAAAAGGATAACTTCGTGCTGAAGAATTCACCTGGTCCTCCTCAGGCTTAAACATGCATTCGTTATCATTGTTTTTGGGCGATGCACTTCTTAGTTCTTTAATACAAGTTGAAAGAAACGCCAATCTCTGCATTATTGAAGTATTTTCGGATTACTTTTATCGCGCTCAAGTCCTCTTCAAAGCCATTAGCGGGTCTATAATAAAGCGCAAAAAGCAGACATCGAATCGTGTCGATATGCAGGGCATATAAACATTCGTGCATGCGCTTATCTTCAGTTCTAAGCACGGTTTTGTGAAAGACTACATGAGATAGTGACACGGGGAGTTAGTTATTAGTGCTATTTACATCAATCTTGAATTGGCTGCATCCTTCATGGGCACCCCTCCCTAGTCCTTGTAGATACAGTGTAAAAGTGACACGTTTACAATACAGTATATGTATCCCAATTATAGCGCATATTGATTTTGAAAAAACAGCTTGAAGTATTTGAGCGATGCCACATCGTAATTGCTCAAATTCCTGGCCAAATCGAATATACAATACCAGAAGCAACAACGGACTATGCGCTTTTTGAAATCTTTCCAGGAGAGGTTATTGAAGAAGTTGGAGGACGACAATATCAGAAAAAATACACCACATGAGGCTTTCAATAAAACACTAACAAATTACACGATCTAAGGTGGACTTTAAGACGGAAATTGAAGACATTGGCGATTTCTTAGACTAAGACCTACTGGGACCACGCTGGTGAGTGGGTGAGCTGCTAGTCGGTAGAAACGCCTAAGCCGACTGAAATTAGAACTCGCAATCATAAAAGGTCCTATAGGAACAGTTTATAATGCACAGTTGTCAACATCCATAGCGTGGCCAAAGTAAAACAGCGTGCTATGTTGCCAGCAACAACCTCACGAAGTTCAACTCCAATCCTGAGTTATCGATGGCCAATTTTTGCAGCTAAGCCGGATTACCAGTTCGAGATTGGGAGGATTTTTTAGGGAATATTAGAAATATGGTATACGGGGCATGTTATTGCCCAAGAACACAAAAACCACGCACCCATGATCAACATCATACAAACGAACATACTGCAGATCGTTGAAGGTAAAATTCAACATTATTGCTATATCGTCTAAGGGTCCTACGCATGCGGATTATAAGGAAATAAATAAAAACAGGAGGCTCTAACAGTCTGAAGTGACTCTTTAGCAGAGCTAAAATCAAGCTTTTTTGTTGAACCTTAACAAGGGGATGAATGGTGTTTTGCATTCGATGTCTTTTTGGCCCGCTTTGAGGGCTCGCGTATACCGGTTACCATCCAACTAACAAT
Organism: Kryphioiulus occultus; assembly: GCA_034687865.1. Taxonomy (NCBI): domain Eukaryota; kingdom Metazoa; phylum Arthropoda; class Diplopoda; order Julida; family Julidae; genus Kryphioiulus; species Kryphioiulus occultus. The sequence goes on along the minus strand of JAQGAF010001215.1, from coordinate 27,901 downwards.
TTTTTCTACATGTTCATCGAATGCAGAGAAGCATAATAACTACTGTAGATGAGTCTGCATCAAATTGTAAACACTTTATAGCGTTTCATTTCGGGTTGGATTTTGACAGGCTCAAAAGCAACCTACGCCTTTTGAAAGCATTACAACGCGCAAAATCGGATAACCCCTGCATCTCTGGCGTTACTTAAGGATGATTTGCCAACCTCATAAACGATGGTAGGAAGAGGAATTTACAAATGGCGCCATTTACTCCCATAATGGTCAATCAAATTGCGGGAAGGCAACGCTCATTTACATGTTTTGAAGATTGAAATAATACGAGACGATTTGGTGTGAATTATCGTTCCCCATTAAGCCAAAATTCCGGGCTCGAGCTTAATTACATCATCGACTAATTACAGAAACCAATACGCGTGGCAACCGTGGTATACGTGCAATTAAGATTCCTTTATAAAAGACTCTAAGACATGTAATGTAGGCCTGCGTACCTAAAGTTCACATCGTAGAAAGTGTTGTAATGGATTAAAGCATGCAAAGTGGCCTTAACGTTAAGAAGACACACCATTCTAATGTTAGAGAACGCTATTGCCTGGTTAACACTTGCAATGTTTCAATTAGCAAACACAATCTACTGAAACTATACTAGTAGCTGTTGAGCCCACCCATATATGGGCACCGCTAAATTGCATTCGAAAAACGTCAAAAACACAATTTAAACTCTTCGTTGTTAGACCTGACGATATAATAATTACCTGCTGATTGTAGTCTTACTTGAGACGTAAAGAAGGCGAGATGTTGGCATTTTACGCCAACTTTTTAACACGCAAAATTATAAAACGGATTGAGCTTTTTTGGAATCTGACGTTCCACGGTTGCCATGGTCACCACGTTCGCCCCACCTCCTCGCGCATTGTCACGTGATCCTATTCAACGAATCAACGCTATAGTATTTAAGCGGCAAATTCAAAATCCATACAGACGCCACCACGGCTATTGTATGCTTAGATTTTAAATTGCAGTTATGGAATGCAAAGTGAAATTATTTCTTAAGCAAAAGTTCAGCTCTGAATCCAAGTGAAAGATGTTTGATGGCGCGATAATCAAATCGTCCGCTTACTGTAGCAAATTAACTACATGGCAGTAAACGCACGTGCTACTGAGCAAATAGTCCGCGTCTTAGCTAATGGCTGCTTTCGTTCCAACACCACGCGTTAAATCTCTCGTTAAGCTTTATTCACCCGACCCAAAGGCTTCGAGTTTTATGACTGACCAAATAGAAAAGTATGGTGTTCGCGCAACTGTTTCGTCTACGTACTAATTACGTCAAAATCACTTTCCCTTTGCACTAAAGATCAGGATTAAGGCCTTCCTTATGGTTTTCGTTCCAAGGTCTCATCCTTTCCCATCGCCATTTTTAATTCCCCTGCCACGGTCATTTCCACGGCCATAAAGCATTTATTTGTTCGCAATACGACTTTGTGTGCCGTTGAGCCCTGGTCCAACTTCCGTGACGATGGTACATCTATTTTTGCCGGGTGCATTTCCACGCGGCAATTTCATTTTTGCTTCGTTTATTATTGAAACCTTCATTTCCTTTCTTGTATCCCCATGGCTAGTATTCGTCTCGTTTATTAGCCCGCTTGCCAATGAATGTAATTCTTGTTTCCCAATGGTTTTTGGCATTCAATAATTTAAGGACGGCAGTGAAAAGTTGCTTGTTTTAAGGCTTTTAATGACCCGCATTAACGACTGGCTGTTCGGGGCCCCTCTTTTCGAAACAATTATCCCTTTTCTCTGAGGGGCCACAAGCGCAACGTTAAAAACGCCATGAATACACACCGAGTGTAAATAGAAACTTTTGCCCATCGTTAAATCCTTTGGTGGTACGTTGTAGGAAAATACTCGGAAGCAACACCTGGCCAGCTTCTCGAAAACTGCTTGCAATTCGATTTCTAACCTACTTACTATTACATGGACAGCACGAGGCAAACGAGAAAGCTCGGTGAATGTTTTAAAAGCATTCGGTTATGGGGCTGTGCCTTTTGTTGACGTACAGTGTGTACTCATGGTTTTAGTTGCCACGACAGACGGTAGACGGATATGTAGGATATGAGCGCACGTAAGCTTGGCTGGGCAGCTTTCAAATTATTCTGTTTTTCCTAAATTAACCTAACCTAACCTAACGTCACCCGGTAGGCATAGGTTAGGCCAGGTTAGGTTTGATTGGTGCACATGTACATGTATTTATAAGTTGCCGCAAAGCCTATGAGCTGTTAGGAGAAGCCCACTTATGCGAGGTGTGCACTTCAACAGTGCACTTGGAGGTGCACTCCAGAGGTGGACTTCAAGGTCATTCGTTTTATAGATGTACATGTAGTTTTAAAAAAAAGTTCGAACTAGACACCTCGTTCGAAGGGAGCAACCGGGTTGGTACATTCGCTAATGACAAAATATTAAGCGCAAAACCAAGCGTTGGTAAAATAGTGAAATATCGATCTTAAAGTTGCGGAATTTCGAGCTTCTAATTATACACGTTGTTTCTAGCCAACTTTCCCAGAACGATGCCAGAGTCGATACGCGAGAAAAGCCTTTTACAACAAAACGCCTGCATGTGAACATGACAAAATAAATGTGCGTGCAGCGGCAGGATTTATGCAAACATCCCTGTCATTTTCACCGGTGGTGTGCGGAAAAAATAATCTGGTGCATGGAGAATGCGAATGAAGGCCTCGCAATTTTCCAGCTTTAGGAATCAATAATGAAGGAGGAATAGGGGTTTCGTTTAGCCTAATAGTTTTTCCCCATGAAAACCATGCAAGACAGTTGCTCTTCAGCAATAGTCCTTACTGTGTACATGTACATTTACGTGAGCCTTGTATGGAATGACGTGTCCTGATGTCAAGGGAAGCATGCAGTCATATCAGTCGCCACAATGGACTAATTGGCAAACACAGAGAAAGACGCTTCATTACCGAAAGTTCGTAAAATCTGGAAAGTATTTTGTTTCTAAAAAAAATTCGGCTCATGGCTAATTGCCTCGGACGCTCTAATTGCGCTGGTATTTTTTACTTCGCATCAAACTCACATCAATACTTTTCTCGTTCCCTTTTTTTAAGGATATTGAATTATTTGAATCCGGGAATCCGGTAGCAATCAATAACTTGTTAGTCAGCCCCATCATAGTTGACGTGCAAGATTCGAGAGAGATATCGCCCCCGCGGGCAATCCTCTGGGATCCAGGGAGGCCATGGCAAGTTCCTCACCCTCTCCATCCTTGGTGCAAAACGATCGAAAATTCCACGCCAATCTATGGCGTCCATTAAATATGGACCAACTTTTACGATCGTTTTAATCCAATCCATTCCGCTGAAACTTGTACCGTAACTAAATTGGCTTTTATCGCGAGAATGATATCAGATATCAGCGCTAGATAAAACCGAATTAATGGCATAATATTAGCCCTACCCTTTTTTGCGATTATCTCGTATTCATTAATTTGAAAGCAGCTTCCATTTTTCTCTGCACTCGGCTGCCATATTTCTACGTAATAATCGCACTAAGCCATCTGCGTCCCCCTGCCGTCCAATGGCAAGCCGATAAACATCCCCATCCGCCTCGAAATCACGCAATATTTCACCCCCCACTTGACAATATAAATACAAAACAAATTTGATACAGTCTTAATTTATTCCGCTACAGGAATACCATTTCCATAGCAACTGCCCTAGCAATCGTCGATGCCAATTACTATTTATATCGGGGCTGCTGCAGCCTTACCCCTCGCGAATCAACAAATCATAAAAATCCAAACTCCATCGGCTTAACATCGATTTAGGAAGCCGGCTCGTGTACGCCTTCGTTAAATTGAAATTAATTTAGCCGAAATTGAATTGGAAAATTTCGAATTCCTGGCGCGTTGCAACTTCAACTTGCGCCAGCTCTGGCCCACGATATTCCTAACGAGATTTGCGAAAAACGGGCTCTCCAGAAACCCTAGCAGGATTTTAGCAATTCATCAGCGGACCGAGCACAATTTCGGATGACGTTTTGAGTGCAGACGTGCAGGTGGGCGCTTACGAGCAAAAACAGACCGATTTGCAATTTCCATCAACTTCGAACTTTCAACTACATCACCAAATCTTGTAAAATGTTCAAGTTCATGCATTTCGAGATATAGGGGCGATAATATTGTTTGTGCCACTAAAACATGGGCGTCTTGAGCTGAAATGTTGGTCGTATGGACGTTTAGGTGGTCGAATATTGAGGCAGAGACAGGAATCAAGTCACCTGCATGACTACTTCAGATGAACGCATGCAGCCATGGCAACATACACAAAGCTAATCTGTAGGAGAGGCAACAAGAGGACGACAAGTACAGTCTGTCACCGGAGGACCCACCGCCCAGAAACTCGGCAATGCCAGAAGCCAGCTGCATAAAAACTTACTTGTCCACGAAAGTGACTTTTGGGCCAAAGTGGCTCTTTCGATTTGAGCGCCATTTTAAAGTCCGTTTCGCACCTTTTCAACACTTCAACACAGGAAGTAGGAAATTCCTCCAGATTAGGAGAATAAAAGCTTAGGATGGAAGGTCGCCATGCACATTGGAATTAAAACGTGCATATTTCCTTTGCAAAACCAACTATGCATTCTAAAATCTAAAATTGACACTTTCAAAAATTTAAAAGTGCCACTTTCGAAAGCTTTAGTGATAGATGCGATATTACAAGTAGCAAGATTCCCCTAATGGCACGTAAGCTTTGCTGGACAGCTTGCAAAATTTTCTGTTTTTCCTAACCTAACCACCTATCTAACCAAAATTAACCTAATCTAACCTCACCAATAACCTACAGGCAGACATTACCGTAGTCTAGGTGAGGTTAAATTAGATCAGTTTAGGTTAGGTTAAGTTTGCAAGCTGCCCCGCAAAGCTTTGAGCTGTTAGGAGAAGCCTACTTTTGCGAGGCGTGCACATATCCTACTAATACCGCACTTTCAACTGGCACATTTCAAAGTTTTACTTTGGGTCGAGAGTGCTACTTTTCTGAAAGGTCGCACTTTGAGACAGGGTTTTTTGTGTAACTAGCTCCAGAATCGTTCAGGAAGCCAACTCGAGGCCCTCTCGCGCCACCTAGCGGCAGCTTGTTGCCAAGACGCAACGGGTGTAGGTCGTCTGCAGCTAGGCGTCTGGCATGCACCGCAGAAATTATCGATTGTCTTTTAGTCCGGCGTCAGGCTGTCTCCCCAATAGCACGCAATCCGACCCGACGATCTTTTATTGAATTTTCCCCAAAGTTACCGCACGCGCGCGTCTGCGGGACCGTGGCAATTGAACCGGAAACGACGCAAACTTAAACGATGATTAATGACGGAACGCGTCCGAAGTGGCAGCCAAAGAAAATAGATGCCACTCATTTAAGCAAATTATCGAAATGGCGCACCCCCCACATGTGGCGCCCTCTACGGCGTCTTCCAGAACGCCTGGAATTATCCGCCGCTTACGCAACACGGAGGGGAATATCCCGTGGGTCCCGAACCCGAGCCGTTATTGCGTGTGGCAGCCGTCCAGCACGAGTGCTGTAGCCGTGTTGCTATAGAAACCTGTTGCTATAACAACAGTGCCCATAGACCTACTGCGGGAATAAGTCACACTAATCACACTGCGGGGCAAACTTAGAGGCTCCCGGGCCAACAACAAACAAATATACAACGCGTTACTATTGCAGTTACATGGCTGGCTCGATAAAAAAACGCGCAGGGAGCCATTGCTCAAACAAATTTCTTGCCATCGCTTTTGGGGAACGAACATGGCCACAGATGGAGTTGAGGTTGCACAAATGAGCGAATGTCAGGGTCATATTTCACAAACCTGTACAAGTATTAGTGTACACGTTTCAAATATATGGGCCCTGTTTCCACAAAGGTGTTCAAGTTACAAATGTATGGGCTGTAAACATGAGCTTGTAGTATTGTGTTCCACCAATAAATATCGAATAACGTGTAATTATTAGTGATTTTTACCATTCGATTTAATGTATAACTTGTAAAACATGGAGTAATAACAAAAAAGTGCAGATTTTTGTGGAATAAGGCTATGGACTGGAAAATTATAGGCTTGTAGTATAGGGTTTCACCAATGATTCTGAACAATTTGTAATAAATCAGTTAATTCTGACAAGCGACGTCATCAATGTAAAAGTTTAATACTTAATTTGGTTTCACAAAAGTATTATTAATGGCAATTTTCTTGCAATTTGCGTAGTGAACTTCTAGTAAACTTGCAGTGTTGAAGCAGCCGTTTATTAACGTTATTAAGATAATAAACGTGCGTTTAGATCAGTAAACAGTGAAGAGTAGAGGCACTGAGAATGCCTAGGGTGCACAAATCATGAGTTAACTTTGACTATCACTTAACTAATACTTAATTTGCAAATCTCCATTCACCTATACTAGGGAATCTACAACAAGCTTCAAGGCAATGGCTAATAAGCTTAGAAATAGCTTTGTGGAACACAACAGTAATAATTCGATGAAATTTACTTGTAACTTGTAAGGTATGGAATAATAATGCAGAAGTGTAGAAAACAAATGGTTGTGGAACACAAACATTTGTATGAATTTTATACTAAATACCCAATACCCCGTCAAGTACAACGCCATACCTTTGTGGAATATGGTCCAGCTTGTATACATGTAGGTATGGGGTAATGCAGACAAGTGTTTGTATTGCATAGTAAAAAGTGCTACACCTCTGTGTTATTATTACATACCTATACAAGCACAACTCCATGCCTTTGTGGAATAGGGCCCAGGACGAATTCGTTGATATAAATTTTAATGTTCTTAAAATGGAATGAAACGCTTATTATCGTGAGCAAATGTTTTTGAACATCTAATCACATTCCCGAGCAATATGTTGACTTTCATTTCTACACATCAATTTTGAAACAGCTTTATAAACCACACGAGTTAAAAGCTGGCTATGTGCTCAGCATGATTTATATGACCCATGACACTAGTTTGCTAGCATGCAGGGTAAGTTTGTCCGTATTAAAACCGTTGAAGAGCAAATTTAAAAAAGAAGGAATTCAGTCACTTGGAATAAAAGCTTTCATGAAACCAACACGCAAAGCTGGAATATTTAACCTTATACATGTATGTTTCTCATTTTATGAATCCCCACAAGTTGAATAACAACCTTGCTGGCATTCGACAGATAAAAAAACTAGATAAGATATCACGGTGAAAATATAGCAAGATAATTTTTTGTTTGATTTCCAAATCCTTTCATTGACTTGTTTACCAGGTAAGCCTCTTGTGTCATTGCACTGCGCACTTATTGACCAGTGGAGGCTTTCAGATTGAGTATAGAAGGACAGAGGCCATTCAATAATGTATACAATACTCAATCAATGGTTAGTTAACTCCTTCCACAACGTTAATTTAACCAATTTTCATGGTTCATCCTGTTTAACAGCCACGAAAACAGGTCGGTGCAACTTTTATAAGTTTTAGGGCTTCAACTGTATACATGTATTTTGGCATACATTTTAGGCTCAGCGTAGGCTATCACATGTACGTACAGTAGACGAGTCATGTCCGTAGAGAGCCATAATGACTTTACCGAGTCGACCTTTTCATTACGTCACTGGGTTGCATAAAACTTTCTGCGCAATTTGGCCACCTACGCATCCGATGCCTAAGCTATAGCGTGGTGAAACTACACGATCGCATGAAACAAACAATAACAATTTTATTTCCTTTGTTATTATTCATAGGAGGCAAATTTACACTTTCTAAGTGCATGTTCTCCGTCAGAAAAAACTGCAAAACGGCTCCAATTTTTGTTGCAGGCTTATGTGGTTGCCATTTAGGTTTGGGGTTGCGATATAATTTCCAGCAATCAATATAGATGTATAAGTAGCGATGATATAATTACACGAGCTTTTACGAGCTATTAAAATCCAGATTAAATTAAAACGTCGGCGTAGTCACGATGCACGCATGAGGTCCTACATAGAAATCGTCAGATTTAAATTTCAGACAGGGCCCGCCCTGCAGACCTACGTGAAAAAAATTGGATACGCCATGAATTAAAATTACTTGGGCGGGCATAGAGGAGATGGAAGGAAAAAAAGAGACAAAAGAAATATTCAGCTATCGTTCCCAATTTCCCCAACCAATTTTAAAAGATCGTAAAAATGTTGTAATTCAGAAACATTGATAGGCAAATAAATGTTTTATAGGGCTGGTAATATTGTCCCTTGACATATAAAACAAATCCCCGAATATAATTAAAAAGCCCGCCTTTTTTTCTGGCATTTAACCGCAAACGGTTCGATATTTATTTGCCAGTTTTTAATGAGCATCGCGGCGCAACATTTTAAATTCCTCGTATTTTAGCTTAAATAATTAAACGTGGCTATAGATGCTATTTACTCGGGAGATAAAAACAATTAATCAGCCAGAAAGGCAGCAATTAAAAAACTACCAAATAAAGGCAGAGATACATCACAGAGGGAAAAAAAGCTCATATTAAAGAGAGGTATAGTTTCAGGGCCCTATTGGCCATATACGTCTTTAATAAAAAATAAACGATGTCAAACGAATTAAATACATCGTATTATAACCCCCGGCAGCAACGAGTTCGTTTTATATCAATACTGAGGAAACAAAGGATTGCAAAACTCATTGTAGAGTAAAGAACAATGATTATAGAATAAATAAACTGATATAAAACGGACTCAAAGGAATTGACATCGGCTTATCCCAACATTATAAAGACGGGATAACACGTGCAATAGTGCCCGCTCCAAATGTGCTCACAATATTTATATTTCAATTACAGTTATAGTATAAAGAAATGACACCTGACCAAGCTGTTGAAACGGTTTTTTTTTTGTTTTGTTTTACCTAACCTATAACATAATCTCTGATTTAGCTACCCCTAGCCTCCGGGCAATCACTGCCATCACACGAGCCAATATGATTAGCCCACTCTCATATTAGCTATGTTGTGGTTTAATTTTTGGACTTTCACAATGTTGTATATTTCTCAGGTTGCATTTTTTAATTGGATGTTTCACAATTAGTCAGACCCACCGCTTTTGTGATTTGACAGCGGTGGGCGTGACTAGCCAATTAAAAAACGCAACTCGTGAGAAGCACAACTTTGTTCAAGTCCAAAATTTGGCCCCTGGAGGGGGCCTTTATCAATGGCATTTATTAACCTTTATCAAGACTTTATCGTAAGAGGTGGGTCAGCTGATAGCTAATTTTTCAAAAAGTGATAATCAGATAAACCCATTTTCTTCCAAATAATAGCTAACTCACTGATGAACTGATCAGTCTTTGTTTGAAGTTTTGCACAACAACTGAAGTACGTGGCTTTTTCTCATATTTAGCAAGTAATATCGAGGTTCTTTAACCCGCAGACATGACTTAACCTTTATCAAAACTTTTGAAAGTTGAACAAACAAATTAAATGTCATTTACCGCAATACATGTAGTGTGCTTTTACTTATGCGTGATAAGATCTCACGCTTAATCCTTCTAAGCCGACATTTAAACTGCTGACCAAGGTCCAACTATGATGTCCTGATGGGCAGGCGTCATTTTCATGTTCGTCTTAGCATAAAGGATGCGGGTATTATAGGATAACGTCTCTTGTTTCAAAAAGATGTCCGTTCTCGCGAGGATCATCTCTGAGAACACGGTAAGAAAAATGCTTTCATTAAGAGGGATTTCAATGGCAATGAATTGAGTGACGTGCCATTGTAGCCAAATGTTCATGAAGGCGAAATGCAATAGGAGTTAAGAGGCAGGCAGTCGCATTGCAGGCACTCCTAGATCCCTGTTTGCGCCTTAACACTGTTAAATCTGCAGGTATCTCATAGAGCAAAGTTACGACATTTCTCTGAAGAATATCCAACTCCTTTCTTCCAGAAAGAAAAAAAGAAGCAGCCACTGGGGTAACCGCAATGCGGAGATTGCCCCGAAACCCATGAAGCCAGCCCATCGCCAAAGCCGGACTGCTTGCATAAATAAGGTGTAAGAATGGGAACAGCTGCGGGGATCTCTGAAACGTGTTAAAACGCTGACACGGTAAAAAACCACTAACCATTCGAAGCTCAGCTAGCAAGCTATATTCTATAGCCGAATAAGAGAACTAACGGGCCGAGGAAAAAATCGCACTGCAGAGAGCCACACCGAGGATTCCAGTATCAGCGAAATGTAAAAGAAAGATCTATTGAAAATAGGACAAAGGATATGAGCAATTTTCCAGAACGGTTTCGAGCCTTGCATGTACATGTATTCTCACGCCATGGGAAACACATTGGAAAATGTCATTCTGGCAATGCGAAGTGTTTTCCTGTAATTTTATTGTCTTGGCTAGGCTTCCTCCTTTGGAAATCGGTTATGGTTTGAATCACGCATTCAAAACTTGTCCGATTCACAAATTCGCAATTATTGCATGTGTTTCTGATTTATCTTCGAGTTTTCCATAATCAAATATTGTAAATCAGATCCTATCTTTATGGCCATAACACGTTTAACCTCATTTTTTGCTTCTTATTGAAGCGATGCCCTTGTGAAACGACAACCGATAACGCTGGCATTTAAATAAGTTGACTCGGTTTTTCGGAAATTTTAATCTATCAACAAATTGCGTTTTAAGACATGTAGCGCGTTTCAAACGCTGCTGTAATTTTAGGGTGCCCCATTTTAGCCACCCAACAGGGTTCCCACAGCTTTAGTAAGATAAAATCCCCTGACTTAATATCTCAGCGTTTCTAGGTTAAAAAATGTATTTCCTCCTGACCATAACTTTTCCCATCGACCAATATAAAGTAAAAAGTACCTGCCCTTTAATAAAAATAATGTTTCAATCAATATGGCCATGAAATAGGACGAAAATTATCGAATTTGCATAATTTAATGCACTTTTTTAATTTTAATTTTCGAATTTTTAATGCACAGTGAAACTATCGATTATCCGGCACTCGTGTATTCGTCAGTCTCTGTTAACCGTCAGTATGTCAAGGCACAAGAAACCTACTGAATGTTATTTTTTGAAAGAAACTCAAGGTATTTTCACACTTAAAACTAAAATGTTATGGCTTGCACTCGTACAGAACAGTTACCGCAGCTGTCCGAGCACTCAGAAAGTTCTAAAACGCCAGATACTGACAAGACTTTAAAAAACATGGGTACATTATTGTACATGTACCGCATACCAATGTATTCCATTAACCGTCTTTTCGAATATCCGCCACACCAGCTGTCCCGACCCCAGGCGGATAATCAAAGTTTCACTGTATTCAGAAGCTCAGAATTTCTTTTACTTTGGCAAATTTCAATATTGGCAAAATGAAGCAAAATACAGGTAAACGCTAGAAACCAATCTGCCATATCGGGGTTTTCTTCACCAAAAAGCCACGGTACGTCATTCGATACAGCTGAACATGTATTTGAAATCTGTTCTGGATATAAATTATAATTAACAGTTAGAAAATCCCCTGACTTCTTGAAACATTTGGAATTTCCCAGAACGTATTCTGTGGGAACCTCGATCCAAGCTATTCCCGATTTTTTGGGGCAGTGAATGTCGATGTACGTGTATTTTGACGCCATGTGTCCCAAATTTCAAACGTGTGACAGCGAACATGCAAGCTCACATCACCCTGCATAAATGAGTCAAAGCAACCCTTTTTTCCCTCATGAGATGCGTGAGAAATATTAGCCTACACTTTAAGTGCGTGAATATGTCTTAGGATACCGGAGCGCTTAAAGAAATTGAAAACAAGCTTTGGGGGACAGAATATCTACCCAGCAGTAAGGCCTCGTGGATTCGCCCTTGTTTATTGAAAGGCCCACAGGTTGCAATTGGTGATTCCGCTCACACGTTTGACATGTCGCAAAGCCAGGGCTGTATTAAGGCGAGCCCGGCGTATTAGAGAACCCAACTGCCCATTCATCGTGATTATGTAGCGTATAGGCTAAATGCGGCATAGGCAGAGAACATGAAGGACAGCTCGGATAAGGACAAGGATTTTAAAAATAAAGTAGCTTCTACTTTTTTTTTTCTTCTTTCCCCCCCTCCTGGATGCATTCTCAACTTTCCTGTCAAAAGTATTGAAAACAGCTCTGGAAAGCGGCATTCAAACTCAGGTTAGGGACACGGAGAATTGAAGTCCGCTGGAAAGTGGATTTGATGCGAGACAAGAGTATGATCAGAATTTCAATGATGTTGATTGATTGGATCCATCGAGTGCCATCTCCGACACCTGGACCAATCCATCTTCCAGCGCTGAATATGGGAAAACGATGCTTTCCGAAAGAGGCCATTGGAGAGAAGCGGTTCTCGATGGTCAATATAGCGCAGTGTGGGTGGTAGGGAATTTATTCAACCCTCGAATTACAATTTAAATTTGACATTGCGGATAAAAGGCGCGCCATTGCTGGGATCACGATCCGAGGATGTGGCATTAGGAGATAAAAAATGCCCGAATGGCAATATAGCAAGATGGCATTTAGGGAAGGCTGTGGCAACACGTGGTACAAAAAGATAAATAGTATTGGTCGTTTATTTATTGCCATCTATCTGTTGCGCAGCATGGCTGTCACATTACTGCAGAGGGCAGCCAATCTACTTGGCCAGCAACCGTTTAGGAAAGAGCGAAAGGCAACGCACAACATGCGAATAATGGCAAAGACGAAGTTGGAAATGCCTCGCAATGCCCACAACGTTAACAGATGCTGGAAAATTCATGAACCTCGACGCAGTAGTATCAAAAGTGCCTCGAATATGTTACTTCGGCTGCTGACCCGTTCAAATCCACAACTTTTAATGTTGATTGCAACCACTTGCAATCAACGTGTCTCTGCCATAAAGGGTTGAAATTTGTACACATCTTCTATTCAAAGTCGCTCCTTTCATGATTAATTATGTAATAACTTTAATAAACTTTTAAAATGCACTCAAACAATACATTATGTTAAAAATGTGTTCGAAACAGTCGTGTCCTCGAATACACAATATGTTGTTGCAGTTTTAACATCTGTTCTGCACATCATGGAAGCAGTGCTCCCATCGCTTTAGTAACATAAAATTCCCTGACTTTTCCCAGGTTTCCCAGGTTAAAATTTGAATATCCCCCTTACCTTTAGAGTTTTCCCGTCGACCAATATTGAATTTGCATTATAAAGGAATTCACGCAACATCAAAGTATTAATGCACTTTCTTAATTCATATTTTTCATTAGGCGTACTGAGATGCTCGAAATTTATTTTAATTTGGAAAATAGAAGACACCAACCTGCCATTTTGCGGTTTTCTTTGCTGAAATTATAATTAAGTTAGGAAAAAAAAAATTTTAAATTCCCCTGACTCTCCCCGGTTTTCAGGTTCTGTGGGAACCCTGTGGACGGTCGTACGCCAAAAAAGCAAGTTTTTCTTGACGCCTTATTACCATGTATGATGGTGCCTTAATTCACACACGTGTCCACTTCTTAAGTTACAGTAAGATCGTGCAGTTCTGCCCAACTTACGTGCATGCAGCCTATGCACCGCAATAAAAAGCCATTTCCAGCAGACAAGATATTGGTAGTTTTTGGGAGAAGAAAGGCAGCCCGCATAAAATAAAACTGCTCATATCTTGGCAGTGGCACTGTCTAAAACCACTCGACAGCGTTCAAAGAGCGCCTTTACCCATTTCGGTAAGTGAAAAATGCATGTCCCGCAATGTCAGGCTTTAATATACGCCAGGCACCTTGTCATGTAGGATTACAAGGGCCACGCATAAAAATCCCCACGCCAACTAATGGTGAGAGTTTGCTCGCCACCTAGCCCCTGCTTTGAACTCGAGTCCATCAACTGCAATTTAATAGCGCGGAGACATAATTCGATGCTGATGCCGTAAACAAGGCCAGAGTTTGCACAGTGCCTCACGTTTATAGGCCTACCTTTGTCATACATTATATATAGCCCACCATCAATTCTTCCATGCATGGAGGTTTCTCTAAATTACGTACGGGTCCACGTAGATAACAAGACCGAGGTGATTAAGTCCCTTTCTGTATACAAGTTAACGAGAAAAGTAAAGCTTTGCTGAAATTAAATTACATTAAGTGAAGCCCCTCTGGCATGAAATGAAATTATCTCATCAACACTGGATACACAAAACATACGCTCACGTTGCGCCTCAGCAAAATGACCTCAGAGGCACGCACAACCAGGGGCAAACAGACCCAGAGCAGACCGAGAGCCACCTGGTGGGCATCCACAGCATCGATTAGGCACTTTCCATGTGGAATACAAAGTGCATTTCTTGTCTGCCTTGTTTTTGGATGCAATTCTGACGAGGCGTTTGCTTACAATTCGCCACCTGGTGGTTTCATAGAATTGTTCGATATGTGAGGTGACATCAAATGACGCCTGCTGCCAAATTTCGTTATCGCCGAGATCCACACTCTAGATTATCTTTGGTGGATTCAAAGTTAGACACGGGTGTACGCTTTTAAACCCAGCAGCGATTAAACGGGTCGGAGGACGCCAGAAACGCCCGCAGAACACACACTGCTTTTAAAAATAGCCCACAAGAGCCAGCATTTCCAAGGCGTAATTGAGGCTGTGAGTGCAAGTCATGGCATCTCGCTTTCCAGACATTTCTGGCATCTACCCATCAGACGTTGACCAAGAAAATTGTGAGAAGTCCAGCCGAGTGCGCGAACTTCTACTTTTTAATTGAAAAAGGCCAAAATTGGACGATGTTCTGCAGTTGCCATTTTTGCAACGTTCGCCACCTCCTCACACATTTACTCGTGATTTTATTCAACGAATCAAAGCTGGCATTTGAGCAGCAAAACCAAAACCTGCAAAATTCAGAAAGACGTGGCCATGGTTGATTCTGATGAGACGGTTATAAAACGTCGCCAACAAAGGATCTATCGTTAAAACTCGGGCAGCCAGTGTCTGGTAATTCTGACTGCTCGAATACATGTATGCTCGACGTCTGACTCGACCTAAGATACTGTACTGCATGCTTCATTTAATGGCGACATGACACCTATCAAATACAATTCCTTATAGGTATCGCGTATACTCCATACCTCTAACAAGTACAAGTGCATAGAGGAATGGATTATACTCCATACCTTTAACAAGTGCAAGTCCATAGAGGAATGGATTATACTCCATACCTCTATACAAGCACAACTCCATACCTTTGTGAAATAGGGCCCTGGTACATCCCCATACAGTGGGCTTCCCCTAATCGTAAGCAGCTATGGCTGGTCAGCTTGCAATCGTTCTGTTTTTCCTAACCTAACCAAACCTAGTCTTAGGTAATCAATAACAAATATGCAAAGGTTAGGTTTGCAAGTTGCCCCGCAAAGCATCTGAGCTGATTGAAGAAGCGCACTGTTGTGATGTGTGCACCCACACAGCAATCTCAAGTTGATTTTCGATGGCAGGCAAGCAAACCGAAAAAAACCGCAATGGCAAAAGTTTGGGAAAAGGGAAAAACGAGCAAAGCACGCACTTCGGTTCCCAGTAATTTGAATTGGGAGCTCGGGAGGCGAGCTAGCATCCGTAGCAATTGGCTGCATTTCCCCCAGTCCAATTAGGAGCGACGTAAAAGGCGCTCTACGAGTGTCGAATGACCAATCACCGCGACCATTCTCAGCACCGATAAAACAATGGCTGGGACGATAACAATTCCGACCTCTAGTTGCCCTAATGGACGCGGTATGCGAGAATTAGCCAAGGCGTGGGGGCAAAAAATGCTAAATAAACCAGCATGGCCATAAACAACCTGTAGCAGAAGCGTCTCAACGAGCGGAGATGATGGGAACGGGGGATTACCCGAGATGGGCCCATAAAAAAGCTGGAGACGAAAATCCAGCGTTGGATGGGCAGGGAAAAAAGAAGAAGAAAACTTTTATAGTTCCGGCAACTGGTTAAGGACTTTCGCAAAATCCGGACGAGCCATGCGGAAAACATTGGGCGGAAATTGGCGATGAATCCCCGCGAGAAGGGCCGTTAAAGCAGGCAAATTTCGATTTACGAGGCCCACTTAAAAACGCAAAAGTTTCGCGAATTCCCAGGGCTGGCCACGAGAGCATCAGGGTCCATTAGGCCCAAGAATGGATGCGAATTAAGCGATGGCAAATCCTCAGCACGCCACCTGTTGAACGAGGTGACAGATGCCATTGCAGCAAAGGCACGCTCGAAAGCGCACGAAAATCCGAGTTAATATCCGAAAATAAACTGGAGAGAAGGATCTTTTATGGCGATCATAATCCACCGATGCAAAATGCGAGGCCTAGTCGAGAACCGCATTGTTTCGTGACTCGTGCCATGGAGGAATTGGCCAGTGTCGGATTAGGAATAGGAGAGTGAGGCAGTGGGACGAGCAATAAAACGTGGAGAAAAATGCCCCAAATAGCGGCTAGATATCTTTAAACAAGTCGTAAAAGACGAATCAATCATACGGAAGAAAGTTCGCGACATAATTGGACGAATAAAGCGCTCAGACGAGGATATTACGCTTTTAATATCTTCTTCTAAAGAAAGGATGTCGGGTTCGGCCAATGGCATTCACCCCAAACCGCATCAATTCTTAATCGGCCAAACAGAAAATAATGAATATCCTGCAGACACACTGCCACCATTCATCATGGACATGATAAAAAATTTAAATGGACATAAACGGGATTATCGACTATTAAATTAAGAATCCGCGGACGTATGGCCATCCGGCTGTACGTTTAATGGTTATGGACATTACGATCTACAATGATCTCCAATGTGGCCAACAAAGGTTCTCAGCCCATTAAAGTATCCCGAAGCTTATTGGAAACCTGCAAGATCTCCCCCGTGCATGGCTTATTTCCAATGCGAAATTGCGAATCCCTGGTTTCAACATAATTTATCAATAACCTCATTATTTTGTGCAACGCTTTTCAAATCGCGCAATATGCGGCCATTACCATATCGAAACCATTACCGGTGGATAATCTTCGTATTAATCTTGGCTTGCCATTCTAAATTGTGAAAAACGTACGTCATTCCACGCTGGAATGCACATCCAAAAAATGGCCATATATACGTTTTCATAAATTCAATTTATCGATGATGACAATGTCTACCAAGGCGAGGGCGTAACTGGCAAATTGGTAAATTTGAGTATATGGATTTCACTCCTGACGCCATCTTCCCTGAAGACAGTGGGGTGCAATGTTATTCAGCACTTCTCGAGTCGTTGGAGGTTGAGAAGGAAGCACTACCACTAAGACAAGTACTAAAAGTTGGCAAAAGTTGTACTAAGAAGTTGCTCACATCATCCTTTGCTGGCAGACCAACTCTTATGGCTTTCTTAGTAAAGTTACTGTCGTAAAAGTCTTTAGAGCATCAGCGAGCATTTTGGATTGGGTAATATAACCCATCCAACCACGTGTTGTTTTCCATAATATAGAAAGACGGTTATGGGTATGGAGATGGATCTATAAAAGGAAACGAACGGAGGAGAGGAAAAAATGCAATAAAAGCCAATGATGGTGCCATCATAGAGCAGGCACGGAGCTGCCTAGATAGTTAATCAATAATCGGGCCACCCGCTGGGTGGTGCTGCATGCAACGATCTATGTAATCAGTCCCAGAACAATGATTATCAAGCACATGGTCCCATGCGCAGGCAGCCTTCCCGTATCTGCTCAAGAAAAAAGGCCATGTTCGTCAATCCACGGACCCATCGGACGGAAATTACGTATTCCATAAGCTATGTTTTCTATTCAATGCAATCATTTGGTGGCGGGGAATGACTGTTCCATATCCATTATGTATGAGAGCTGAATAAAGCATATTAGGAGGGGGCAGGCGACCGGGGGCCTTACTTGTCCGTAGTCGTTCATGCGGATCGTGTAAGATCGAAAAGAGTATTAACTAAACTACAGGAATCTTGGAAATGACGGAATAAGTAATCCGGAAAAGCAGCTATACAGCTAACGCCATTTCGGTTCAAATTATACAAGGCACTAATTCTATCGCTGCCCAACTGCCAGCAACGCAGCACATTCTTCTGGCAAGCACATTCCAGTTGCTTTCATTTTTTTAATTTCCTGCAAAACACGAATTTCAGAATTTGGTGGCTCTATTATATTTCCACGAGGAAATCACAGATTTTACAGAGCCAAGAATGCATTTTAGCTATCCTTCAAAGACAATAAGACTATTTAGTGTTGGTTTTAAAAACTTAAGAGTTTTCGCACCGACCAATATAAAGCAATACAACCTGCCGTTGACTATGACGATAATTATTGAATCTGAATAATAAAGGAATTCACAGAGCATCAAAGTACTTTTTAAATTTGGCTTTTTAATTCGGAGTACTCCGATGTCCGGAATTTTATTTTAATTTTTCAAATTTAGATATTGGCATCATGAAGCCAAAGATAAGGAAACAATCTGCCACAATGGCGCTTTCTTTCATTGTGCAAAGGGCAGCTTCACCTAAAACATACGGTAGTCCTACACGCCATAATCGATATACTTCCTGAATTGAACTTGTAATTAAAAGTTAGGAAGCCCCCTGACTTTAAAAAAATTCCCCTTACTTGCCCAGGTTTTCCAGTCAATTATACAAATCCCCTGACTTTCCCAGGTTCTGTGGGAACCCAGATTATTGCACGAAATAAATGTCTTGACGGCAAACATAAGATATTCGAAAATTCTAATAAATCAGCATATCAAGCTTTTAAAAAGGATAAATGTACATAATATTTATGTTTCAGCTCTACGTATCTTGTGCGCAATATCCTTTCTCTATTTTTGCGTGTGTTTAACTTAACCTTCATGTATGTTGCTGCCCCTAATAGGCAGGCAATCACTGCTAGCCTACCAGTCATTAGGAGAAGCCCACTTTTTCATATGCTTTAGCAAGGACTATACCGACTTACAGGTAGGCAAACCAAAAAAAATTGAAATCTTGATTTCAACTAGCGTGTTTTATAATTTTTTCAGAGAGCCCGTCTTACATGTCTCGGAATTTTTATTTAAACTGATAGATAACCATCTCAGTAAACTTTTTCTAATTTTACAGCGCAGATACTGTACTTCCAAAAGGGGTAATAATGCACGCGGTTCACACATCATAAAATATACGGGCGCCGCAGCCATTCACAAATTGCTTCCAAAAATGCTATCTCTCGACGAAATTCAAGCGAGGTGATGGGTGCATATTTTTATTAATAAAAACGGATCTGGCAGAGGCTGAGGAGATCTACGATGTCAGCCACACTTTAAACTTTTGATGAAAAAGGCAGTTTGGTTATCAAGATATCGCTGTATCAGGCAATGGTTGGAAAGCCACACTTTAAAAGAAAGAGGGAGAAAAAAAGGAAACGAGGCATGTTAAGAAAAGACCAGAGTGAGGTGATGATATACGAGCGTTAGATGGCTACCATATATACCGCATATCGCCATTACACTACTGATATTATCCGAGTGGGTTCACAAAAAATGATGCAACGTCAAGAATACGACAACGGCACGCAACCATGGCTGGATATAGATATTCTGCGCATCATAAATTAGCAAAGAATTCAACGACCAAAAAAAAAGCCTTGCGAGGGATCTTTGCTGGCACTAAAATGCTACAAAAGTGCCATTTTAGAAAGGTATGGAAGTTTTAGTAGCGCCATCAACCCCATGATTCATGGCACTGGCAAATATACAGCGTGTACACTAGCAGCCAAAACAGTTGACCGAATGACTAGTGACATTTGGGAAAGATTACAGCCGCCATCAAGCGATGACATGTCTGACGAAATATAGTAGGATAACTGCGCATACGTACAACTGTGCAGTAGACATTGTACGTTTGAAATAGTGTTGGAAAAGTAATGACTCGGCTGCTGAGAACGTTAATGTTGCAAAAATTAAATTGTCACATACATACTAAGGATGAATCATGTAACAGAAAAATTATGAAAAGCGTACCACCCAGCTTCTTGGAAATTCAATCCAACGGCACAGTTAGATCAATATTATACATATCTAGCGAATTATAAATGACATTGAATGAAGTAGAGAAAAGTATATAGCGTGAAAACAAACATCAATAAATCTAAAAAGGCCATTTGCTAACAGACGTCTAGCCAAACTGCGCATTAAATAACTAATCCTTGTAAAAATATGCAGTAACACAGTTTTTTTTCGATGAAAGATTATGGCGATGTATTTTTGACATTTATTATGTACAATGCATGTGGAATCGAAATGGAGAAATTACCAGTCCAACAATGGAATTAAGTATTATCGCATCAATGCAAGTATTCAGAGAATATTCAGCTTGTTGCCTGCATCATCATGTTACATAATTCTTAACACGTTGACATCGTTAAACAATTTTTTTTAGTTGGACTAGTTCTTTTCTTCTTATAGGTGTTCTCATACGTGTTTTCAATGCCCGCAAACAGTATAGGCCTACGTGCTTTAAGTTAAGTACAAGTTCACCCAGCAGAATGCATACTGCAATAATGTAAAGTCACAGACAAAAGTCAAGAAATGAGTCCAACAAGTGGAAATAGGGACTCGCATATCAGGAGAAAAAAGCTTATGGCAAACTTGGGATCCGCATCAGTTTCATGTCCATGCAGTCAAATAAAATATATATGGGATCTGAAAAGACCACTGCAGTGCCATCTCGCATGGCAGGTTTTGGCAAATGAAGATGGGATTATGAGCTGGGCTCAATAATCGTGGTTGGAAGAGGAGTGATGTTGGGAAGTTTCACCGGTGTCATTTATTACTCGTCCGTGAAATATGAAGAAGTTTATCAAGAACTTTTCCCAAAGGTATAGCGGGAAGAAAAATGGCTATGGGATGGAGCGTCAGAATAACCCTCGGTCGCACATGGCCGCTCACCGAAGTGCCAATGGCTGCCAGAAAAGGCAAAATTAAAACTGGAGAAAACTATATTCGCCTTTTGGATAACGACGCACTTTTCAGCTGCTGGGTGCTCATAAAAAGAAATGGCGCGGTGCATTCAAGCCCCGAGACTTTGCGAGACAATATAAATCTCCGTATGGCAGGCCAAAAATCTCTGACAGCTACTTTCTCGTTCCATATAGGCCAATATAAGAAGGAGTTATTTTTTTCCCTCTGATGAAGAGCCTTAATAAAAAGCCAGCCACATGCAACCGTCGAAGGTGTTTGGAGGATATACCAACTGGAGAAAAAGACGATTCACCCTCCTTAATACAGGGAAAAGTCGAAGCATTTCCGCAGGGACAAGCAATTGATTGCAATTTACTGCGGTTTCAGAATTCCATCTTGAGAGGAAAAATATCCTTCGGGAATCCTAAGACACTAGTCGGAAAACTTTAATTAGCACATATATTTCCAGGAAAATATCTGAAAATGTAACTAGAGATGCCAAAAAAAGCACACACCGCTGAGAATTACACGTGTTGCGATCGTTTACTCGGCGTTTTATAGGTTAATATCTTTGTAGACAATGAGATTGTCGGTCTACCATCTGCAGTCACACCTTGCTAGCTTTATAGCGAGGCGCTTATACATGCGCTGATGGCACGGTTCAGCTGCGCCAGGAATGGATGCCTACCATAAATAACCACTCATTTGCAGCTATTCATGCAATTGCAACATTGTATTTTGTAAACTTTTCATAGCTCCAGCAAGGCTTAGATAAACAAGTTTTCAGTCAAATATAAGCATTCACGCCGGGTGTTTCATGGCACGCTGCAAATTCAGATTTATTTCTGAAGGTCACCCAACGGCCTGCGCCTAAATCCCTATAATCCTACAAGAAAGTCAGAGTCAGCGTGCAGCCGTTGGCATTGGCCCACAACTAATGCTCCATAATGGCCGTTATGCACGACCTCAGATAATTCAAATGAATTATTCATTATCATTTCATTTCGAAGCAAATCGACAAACTGCACATGCACGAGAAAGATGGTTTCAACACCACGCAGCGTCGAATACAACAGAACATCATTACAGCATCAGTAAGCATGTTAATCATTTTCAATTATGAATAACTTTTTGAAAATATCTTTCCCATACGAGCATTGTGTAACTTTTTTGGTTTTACAAACTATACCGTTCATATCTTCATATCATATTACAAACCACACCATTCATTGAAAAGATTGATCAAAGTTAATCCGTCGATAACGATTTTATAAATAATAGGAAATTATTATAACTTATCGAAAATACTCTCACCAGACGACCACTGTGTCATAAATATAGGTATAAATCTAATGAAAGACGCTTAGGTTTTTTTTTATTCCACAAACTGTATCTTTCATACATGCATGTAGGCTTTCTTTGAAATATAAAACGCATAAAAAATTCTTTGTGGTTTTAAAAGATGAACCAATGGGGAAAGTTCTGGGAAGCTTCGGAATGAAAAACAAAGTTTGTTTAATCTGATAACCTGAAGATGACAAATTTTAGAATTTCAGAAATGCGTTGGATTTAAAAATCGACTGAAGACCATGCTATTAATAAACAGAAGACATAGCTGCGCTCATTTTTCAAGCTCAACTTCAATCGGGAACGAGAATGTTAATCCAAAATGGACTTTCATAGTAGGAAAATATAGTCTGAACAAAGACAAAGTGACATGGTGCGATCTTGCGAGGCCAACAACTAGAATAGAGTGGCAGACACGAGCAGTATATGCATGTTGTTGTCTGCCATACACCATATTGGCAACCATCAGCTTTCAAAGTCGTTAGCGTGACCCTACGAAATCCAGTAATTAATGGCATTTCAACCTTCACACTTGATTCACTCAACAATATTTGAAATTTCGGAGAAAGTGAAAAGTTGCCGCACATCAACAAACCGTAAGAGAACAGCCATCAAACTATTAAACGGATTATCAACTCCACACGCATCCATTAACAGATTTATCCAAAATTCGCAATCATTCAGCCTTACAGAAAGCCAAGCAAGTGCTGTCAAACGCACTTTGATGGACTTAAAAACATGACATTAATACCTACACACTTTGTACCGAAGTATGAAGCCGAAAACCTATACATTACACCAAGAAGACACATTGCAGAACCCTGCTACTAGAAAAAATAATACGCTCTGTCTGCATTGGCGCCTTATTACACATATTGCCTATCAAAGCTTTTTAGATGTCGCTAGTACGCACCCATGGTAGTCATGTTTTAAAACGTACTGCCAATTGAAAAACCATGCTATGCAATTCAGACACCCTCCTAGTTCATATAACTACGACCAAATTTAAAATTTCAATAGTAACAACCAGAAAAAGTATATAGATTCGCGAGCGAATACTAAATCGATACTGTTTACAGAAGAGGACATTTTCAAGAACACTGCAGAACTTTAATTTCTTTTAAATCAGTTCGCCGAATGACAGCGTTCTTTACTTTAGAACTGCATTCATCGATTAGGGAATTCGTGCAACAAATTACAGCAGGTTTACAAATGTCACATTAGATTTGGTCTTAATCCCGCTGCTAGAAAAGCCCCAAATAGCACCACAACGTGCAGTGATTAAAGACTAAGATACTGCAAGTATTAAAAGTGTCATGTTCACACACAAGCAGTGTCCAGATTTTATTAACTAAACTGTTTACGCAGCAAGTGAAGCTACTGTACATGTATATAGGACTAATATGCATTATAACTTTTAAATGATGAAAACACCATGCATGAATGATACTGTATATAGTAAAAACCCCAATATATCCGAAAGGAATGGGACCTGAGCACTATGCAGTTAACCGAAGCTCCATATAGGAAATTTCGGAAAATCGAAATCACTAATTTTTTCATAGCCGTCACCATTTTGCACTGTAACGAAAACGGGTGATAGTTCTATGAAACGTAAACGAAACCCTTGAAGAAAAACTGCATACTTTGAAAAGCTAAAACAACTGAGAACAGATAAATTATATTTGTGTCGATTTAGCCATGTAAAAGGTGTAAATTCTGGGAATTTTTGCTCTGGTCCATCTGTGGATGAGCTATCGGATAATCGGGGTTCTACTGTCCATATAATATACATGTAAATTTACAAGCATATATACATGTACATGTATCTTCGAATGTTAAGACTTAAAAGCCTACACGTAATGTTCACTATTCTTGAAAATAGCATGAAGTCTTTACAGCTTAAATGTAAACTTCACTGTTCCTGAAATCAACTTGAAATGAGCAAACTGTACATGAATTTGCAAGATACATGTATTTCGGCGAAAATGATTTTGCGTAGGGCTAAACGGATTTGATTGAATCAGGAGCGTAACGTTCCAATGGCATTTCAACGACCTTTCTCGTCGTCCCCATTTCGTAGAAATCCATACGTTTCCGAAATGTCAGGGCTACGGATGGCTAAATTGGCAGAACCATGCATCCCCTCGGAAGATAATACCACGGCGCATGTTAATAACCAGGGGCGAGTTGGACTAAACACGATTACGTTTAAGCCCACGTGTCCACAATTGATCCCTCAGAATCCAAGGTCAACGCACGAGGCAAACCGCATCTTATTCGGACCACGATCCGGGAAAAAATTATTCTTCTCCTAGTCTGACTGGAACCACTAACGAAGGCAATTTCGCGCGCTAACTCGACCACAGTTTCCCATTATTCGTGTTGATCACTCGCACCAACAGCACCATTCCAGTGCTAAAACTAATCTCGAAAACTAAGAATCCGCCAATCAAGGCCGGCCCAATGACTCATTAGGGGCTTAAGTTTACGGGAAAAAAACGTTGCCAGTGCTCATAATGGCTAGGGTCGGAACCTGGAACTAGCCTTCATTACCCCATAGATTACTTAACTGATGACAAGTGCGCAGAAAAATAGCTACGGGAGAGCCATGAACAGGACGTTTGGATTGTGGCGAAAAAGTACGCGTTGCAAACGATAAGTAGTGATCTAAAATCAAAGCAAAAGTGGTGCATCAGGATCAGCGAAGGTCTTGCCTTTGGTCTGCCATGCCTACAGTATAAGGCTCATAGAGCAAGAAATTCCGTTAAGAACGATTCAGGAAACTAACAATTTAATAACACACATGTGCATGTGGTTCGAGAGAATTTAGTGATTTACCTTCATGCGCGCGTGACGGTGGCGCCATCTGGCACAGCACGAAAACAATCTAGAAGTTCTGGCACGAAAATAGTTTTAGATAAAAAGTTATACCAGGACGTCACACTTGGGCTATAAATTACGAAAACCTGCAGGATAGCTCGATCTACGCGTTTCGTGTCAAAAGCGTTCACGTATTACCACATCACACTGGCGCTAATTTTCGGCTCTCCTCCTTTCCTATTACCGCCCAATTTAGCCATTCTGCATAATCCTCCCCGAGCGTTTAATGCCACATTGTCAAATTAACTTTCCTTCCCTCTCTACAGAGGCGAAATATTACAGTACATGCACAGGTACTGTATACTGTATACGCGTACGTGTATTAGCGAGCACACCTAATTTGATATGCAGGAGCATAAAAGAGCTATGTATAACCGGTAATACGTCGGAGTTATGACTGGTTAGTCATGTTTTAATACGTTCTCACAATCTTTAACAAATTGCGAACGAGGCAATTTCTTTCAGCATTGGGTGTCTTCCATTAACCTCAGATTTGCATAACATTTCTTACAGTAAGTTTAGTCTGTTTCCTGACGTTTTTCATACCATCGAGCGACCATGCTGGACGTCAGGTTTTATTAGGACAAATAAGACTCCCATAACTTAATAAAGTAATTTTCTTTAGATACTTACAATTGTTGTAAAAAAATAATGATAGTCTATTGTTAAAATTGGACAATAGTGGTATTTTTCAGGCAAGGACGCACCTCGAATTACACATTAATATTTACCCTAAAGGTTTGATGAGTATTTACATGTATTTGCTATTTAATAAATGTGTCCCACTACGTTATATTCAATCATTTATACTGATAATATCATGAATATTGAAACAGTACAAGGCATGTATTTATTTGCTATTTAATAAACTTGCCACTCTTTATTACATTCAATCACTTTTACTGTATGTGCATGTATAATAAATATTTGACCTGCATTGGGTAGAGGACTTTCTGATAAGCGGTTTTGAAGAAATGATGGACATTTTATTGGAAAGCACTTGTCTTTTGTCACTTTCACAGAATTTTTGTCTGTTCGGTAATGTGCGCAACAATTCTAATTATCAAATGAATTACCACTAAAGGCACGCTTACCCTATATAACAAATC
Organism: Kryphioiulus occultus; assembly: GCA_034687865.1. Lineage (NCBI taxonomy): Eukaryota > Metazoa > Arthropoda > Diplopoda > Julida > Julidae > Kryphioiulus > Kryphioiulus occultus. The sequence continues at coordinate 1,628 of JAQGAF010001215.1, read as the reverse complement.
ATTGTCATATAACAAATAATTTTTAACTCTGTTGTACAACTTGTTCGTCGCAATCTATAACACCCACTCGATTACGTGGGTCATCAAACCTACAAGATGTAAAATAACTGTCTCTTTAAATACAATAACAAAGATGTCTCAAACAGGTCATAGTGATTGCCGAAGAAATGGAAATCAATAACGACACAAGACCAACATCCAAGATCTAACGTAAACTATAGGGTTCTGAAAACTACAGAATCGAGAAAAACTCTTTAACTTTCCCAACTCATAACTTTCTCCCCTTGAAAACATCAGCAACAGTGGTTGTATATCACTCACTCTTCTCGGTCATATGGCCATGCATCGCCCCCAGAAAACTGACCCATTTGTCTGAAAGCCCACCAGGCCATTAAGTGCTGGAGATAGCGGTGTGGCGCAAATGCCTCCGAGTGCTTCATTAAAACAAAGTGGCGCTTGTTTATGCGCTGAGAAATCGTTTTGCATACAACCTTGTAGAAGTTACGCGACCTTGAGAGAGGACGAGGGTAAAAGGGGTCCTGCTCCGAGAGGAAGTCAGGAAAGGGTTAATGGCACGCGGCCACTGAAAAACAGGCCATTTCGATGCTGTGAGGATGTGACCAACAGAGATTCAGAATTCCGCTCCTGACGCCAATCTTCCTGAGAACGGAGATAACTTTCCAGTATTGCCGAGATGTTCATTCGCATGGAAATGGAATTGAATGGGGTAGAACACGGTCACTCGCCAGTTCAAAAAGCCCACCATTAGCTGAAATAATGTCTGCCATCTTGGAGAGTGTTTCCTCGCCGTCCCAGCAGAGCCACAAAAACGGATCTTGTCATCCTCAAGACGATCAATGCTCTGGTCCGAAGAAGGCTCACTTCCGCCGGCCCCCATCCATCCATTGTCCGCAGCCTTTACTTCTTGTTCCTAAACGATTTTCTCGAGTATCCAATAAATCAGTTTAAGAACACTTGCTCTGCCAAGTGGGCCGCAAACTCTCTCCCGACATTTACGACGGCCGAGACACATCTTGAAACTAAAAGATCCATAAGCAGGAAATGGACATCTTCCGCCATGCCCGGTATCGCCCGACTCGACTCAATTTTGGTTCCAATACAGAAATCCACCAATTTAAGTGCCATAAAAAAGAACACCGCCACTGATCGACTGCACGATGAGCACTTCAGCCAATGGCCGGTGGAATGTATGCGAGGTATTGCTCAGACACACAACATTGCCAGACACCAACCTCATGATACGGTCGAGATTCTGCAATCGATGCATTTTGTTTTTCAATCAGCAGCTGCAAAATCTGCTAAATGGCCCTATCACTTTCATCACCAAAACATGAAGGTGTATAGTTGATACTTGGTTGATAGGCTGGGCGCCATGGCAAACACAACGTAAAAATTTTTGCCATTAAATATCACAACCGCCACTGAAATCATTTGAAATCAGGTGTACACAGTATAGGGTAGCAACGCTGAGCTAATACTTCGTTCAGACAGGAAACGCAACAAGTCCGAAAACCTATCGAGTTCGAGAAACGGCATTCCAAAAAAGTGGCGCTCGAACTGCGATCACGTTATACACGGGGCGTGCAGTGCATGCATGATGGGAGATT
>JAQGAF010001214.1:0-33907 GCA_034687865.1 Kryphioiulus occultus | reverse complement strand
CAAACTAAATCCGTAAAATCAACTTTAGGTAAGCAAAACGCGTTTCCATACAGGACTTTCTTGTTTAAAATGCTCTTCAACTCTGCATGGAAACTAGGTAATAGAACAGGTGTAAGCGAAACGATTTACTGTATGTTACTAATACCCCGTTGCACCAACGGAAGTTAAGCAAAACCCAAGGTAACTACGGGAAATCATTGAACATATGAAAAATTAGCCGTTAACCATGGGTAACCACGAGGAACAGTTAATCCTGGTAATAGACAGGGTTAACATAAGGTTTATAGTTAACATGGAGGATGAGTGACATGAAGATAATGTTAGTTATGCACTTGATAGGTTGTACGTTTATTAAAGGAAAGCATTGCACCACAGAAAAGATAGCAGTTAACCATGGGTAACCATGAGAAAATGTTAAACCAGCCAATAGGAAGGGTTAACCTAATGTTTGTACTATGGTATGCCATTTTGATTTCAGTGAAATATTCGCAGAATCCCTAGCTGCAACACTTTTACTAACCTTGTGTAAAAATCCCTATCGTGCAATAATGCACCAGGCCATCAATGAACCAGGCCATTGCCAAAAATTGTCATTCTACTCCTCCTTAACATGATGTCGACTAATGCTCGAACCTTGGGGCAAAAACAACAAACCGACCTTTTCTGATTTTCGTTTTTGTAGAAAAATATACAGACAGGAGGGGGGCAAATTTCGGTTTCAGAATAGACCTTAGTGTTTTGATTCCTTCGCAGTATAAACATTACGATATCCATTTCCAAATAGACACTCATCATTGGCTAGGGTGAGACCAGGGTTAGTTCAGACAATGCAACGGGATAAATACTAAAGTACGAAAGACGAAGAAGAGTTGGAGTCGATGTAAAATATCAACACATGGCCGCCTTTCGCCCAATTTAACGTCTTTCTTCATAAACATGTGCTCGCCTGCATGCCTTTGTAAGCGTGCAGTTTTGAAAACCATCTGACAAACTGCAGGGAAATCTGGAGGTTGAAATTGGGCGAGGGGTGAGGAACTGGTGCCAACCGGTTGAGTGGGTGGGGGTGCTTTCGCCCTAATTGAATCTCACCATCGCCCTGCTTTCAAAACTTTGAGCCAAGTTCAAGACTCAATGGCAGCGACTGTTACAGGGAAAGGGATCTGGATTCGGCAGTCACGTGACTATCTGGATCCCAAACCATTTGAAAAACAGCCAGAAAGCTTGACTGACATGTCATAAACAAAACCAACGAGGATGAATAAACGCACAGTGAGAGATTATCAGCTTGCGACTGCCCTGGGCGGACGCACTTTATACAAAATAAATGACTCCAGTAAATTGAAGGCATTGGAAATTACGAAAATTTAAGTGACGTCACGATGTTGTTTGAAGTAAATGCAGTAGTTGTTCTGGTAGGATTGTCAATTGGGCTAGTGAACATTTGTTCTATTTCCTGTTTACACTTAATAAGCAATAACAGGGTTTCCCCAAACCTGGAAAAGTCAGGGAATTTGACACGTACTGGAAATGTCAGGGAAAATTGATTTACTTTCAGGGTACAGAACACTACACCAATATTCATGTACCTATTCAGTAGTTCTCGTTGGATTGCCTATTGAGTCTGAGTATGAATTGGGCTAGTGAAAATTTCTGTTCTATCTCCTGTTTACATATTATAAGCAATAACAGGGTTCCCCAAACCTGGAAAATTCAGGGAATTTGACACGGACTGGAAAAGTAATTTAAATTGAAATGGTTTGGAAATGTCAGGGAAACTTGATTTACTTTCAGGGTCCAGAGTACTATACCATCAATGCTATTTAAATATAGAGAATTAGTCCCGGGTAAACAAATGCAAATAAGCTTAAATAAATCATAGATAGACACTAAGACAGGGTTCCCCCTAGATCTGAAAAACCTAGAAAAGCCAGGAAAAATTGATTTTTTTTGAAAATGTCAGGGGAATTCAGCAAATCAATAACAGATTTTCCAAAGCTAGTTATTTCATAGCACAAAAATCAAGAGATGACAAGTAGTCCTGTGAATGAAATTAAGTAAATTAATATAAATTTGCTGTTTCCTTGTGGAAATTTGTTTCTGTCTCCTATTTACATTTTATAAGCAATAAATATAGCGTTCCTTGCTTTGGCATGTCATCTTGCTTTTTGCATGTGCAATGGTCAGGGTAGTCAGGGAAATTTGTTTTAAACCTAGAAAAGTCAGGGAAGTTAAAAATGCCATCTCTGGGGGAACCCCGATCAAACAGTTTGGAGTAAAGTTTGTTTTAAGAAGTGATAAAAATGATGAAAAAATGTTCTCTGGAATTTAGATCAAGGGGTATTTCCTTGGATAAGGGATTTAATGCATTGGAAATCGACGAAGGATAGTAAAGGAAATAGTGGGATGTATGAGCATTTAGGAAATGTGTTGAAATATACATGTACATGAAAGCCAAATAATGAATGTTTTCAGTAATGGCGGTTTATCCAACTTGGATTAACGTACTGTAATTGGCAAGAAACAAGTTTTTGCACACCCTTGCCAATGTAGCTGATGGAAAACGGTTTGAAACATCGGAGTTTGGTTTTACCCACCATTAAGTAAACGTGTTTTCACCTCCCTTGCTCGTCGTTGGTGATTTCTGTCGAAATTGTTCAAAGTACGAAGACCGACTGTAAATATTTTTCATTAATTGCTGCGTTACAGACGTTGAGCAGATGCGTGTGGTTCTGGTAAGGACATTTTGGTTCCTAGAATTTGTTGGCTTTTGGTTTGTTTTCGAGCTCCATCCTATAGGCGTCAATTCAACTGCTCTTGAAATGCGACGAGATAACCAACTTCAATTTGTTTTGTTTAAAAATTGTAAAGCGTGGCTACCCCTGCCCTGGGCAATCACTGCTTACTCCCGTGCTATGAGTGGCAATTTAAGCACGCCATGTCCCCCTTTAAAATTCGGTACATTGTACACTTTATCTGCAAGCTGGTATTAACATATTAATGAATCGTGTTAGGTTCGATGATTGTTTCCGTAATTTTAAATTCTAATTCTGGGACATGAAAATAACGTGTTGCTCAGTGCTACTGTATATTGTAGTTGCTACTGCATGAATAGCACATTTAGGAAACATGTTCATATAATCGGATAACAGTGCCTAACGATTTTTCCGTATACTGGTTGCAACCTGATAATCAATTCGCTATTCCTTAGCAACGTTAATGTGATCCGAAATCCATAACCTTGATGCTAACGATTTCTTACGATGGTGGTGTTGGACATAATAAACTCGTTCAGAGTGCATTGTTTTCGCGAAGTTTGGCTGATTTTAAGCAATAATTGGAAAATATTTAAGGTCGTACACGAAGAAAATCAATTTTGTTGTTGTTAAGCATTGCAGAGTGCATTGTTTTCGCGAAATTTGGTTGATTTAAAGCAATAATTGGAAAGAATGTAAGGTCGTGCACGAAGAAAATCAATTTTTTGTTGTTAAAAATTGCAGTATCTTTGTGTTCGCTTTTCATAAAATATGCACGCATCCATCGAATACTACTACTTTTACATGGAAAAGTCATGCATGTGAACCTGTTTAAATCAGGTTCAGCTGTAGTAAAAACAGGCTTGCATGCATGACTTATTTAGATTAACATAACTTAGTCTTCATTTCAACGTAGTATTCATAAGATCTGCATGCATCCATCTAATAATTCTACGTTTACATGCAAAGTTTAAGTTACTTTAATCTAAGTAAGTCAAACATGTAAACATGTTTAAATCAGGTTTACCTATAGTTAAAACACGCTTACATTCATAACTAAGTTGCCTTAATCTAAGTAAGTCATGCATGTAAGCATGTTTAAATCAGATTTACCTATAGTTAAAACAGCCTTACGTGCATGACTTAGCATATCCATTAACCTACCTTAAAGTCTGCATGTAAACGAATATATGAAAATATTGCGGGATATGCTAAGATTTTCAAACAAAAATACATATACTATCGATAGATTCCTGAACAGTTTCTCACTACTAATAGGGGTAACTGAAAACGAAGTACATGTATTCTTGGCTGTGCTGGCAGTTTTTCTCCTTATTTTGCCGTGTTTTTGGCGTTAATTTGTACGAACTTTTCTCCAGTTGACAGTGAGTCTCCTATTATACAGCACATATCCAGCAGCATTATTTTTCTTTCTCTTTTGTTTCATCCGTTAATTACCAGCATCGTCCCGAAATCTCTCTTTCAGTATTGCACGCAACTGAAATCCGGGCCTTATGAACGCCTTATTAGGCAATTATCCGTGTTCCTCAAGCAGTAAAGCCTTAAAAAAATGAGAAAACCTCCCGTTGGGGCCATTGTGATCGTTGCCTATTCAATTGCGATTGTGTCGTAAGTTTCCTACAGATGAAGATTTGACAAGACGAGGAAAGGTGCGTCTAATTTTTCGAACCTAATGATGTCGAACTGAAAATTCGCAGTACGAGGTGTCCGGAAAGTACGAAAACAGTGGCCAAAAATGTCTTCTTCTTGTCATTTCTTCTTCCGGGTATTAACCCTTCCCCCCACCACATTGCCATGACTGATGCTGACTGTGGGATAATTAAGCTTAATAGAATGGAATGGTTAATACATATGATAAACGCCATTGTTAAAATAAAAAATACAATAAAAAAGGCATAAAGTGTATAGGGTGTCTCGCCTGAGGAGTCATGTCACAAATGAAAAGCATGGTGACAGCCAATCTGGAGAATCTGTGAACCTTACGAAATTTCTATAAAACAATCCCTCAAAAGTATTTCCAAAAGAACCATTTCAAGGAAAATGATTTTGAAATCTATTATATTCTGGTAGAATTTTTCAAAGTAATGTTAGTAGAAAGTTGACTAGAAACCTGCATGTACAGTGTATTTTTGCTAGTAATGATGTACATGAATTATGTATTCCGCGCTATCCTTTTTGTCCAAAATGTCTATAGCATGCGAAAATGCATCCCTATACAAGAATTTAAATTAATTTTAATTGCTTTAAAAATGGCATCTTAGCTCCTACAGTTTTTGAGGTCTTCCTGTAAGACAAACAATTTCAGAAATACATGTACATGTATTCTAATCCACCGTATTATTGATGAGAATTTGGGAAATAGTAGGGGAGAAAATTATTGCGAAAATCTCTCAACTCCAGGAATAATCTAAATGGCGTGTATTTGGTAAACAAGTGAAAAAAATTGATTTCAAATGACAAAATGAATTTCGAATAATGAAATGGATATATATTTTTTTGGAAACTTTGTATTGGTTTCAAACATCTCAAGGTCGACTCGTAGACATCAGCTCTAGAGGCCTTTGGTTGCATTGAGCCGCTTTCTCCTAGGAGGCGCTGCATAACGGCTGTAGTGTTCTTTTCTTTACAATGTGGTGTTAACTTTTCGCGAATTCGCTTCCAGGTGTCAAGATAAAGTTGATGTCGTTGATTTTCCTTACGAGTTGATAATTAGTAATAGGTGCAAACATCAAAATATCTATGGTGAGTTGCCTTTGTTGTTATAACTTTATCAGTTAGTTCGAATTGTAGTTGTAGTCAGAGACCTGCATGGCATAGTCCTAAATTTCGCCCTCGTCCTCAAGCTTGAAATCAACTTACAGGCCAGGTACACGTATAGTGGCTAATTATTGGGCCCTGATGACCTGTGATGACTAACTTTCGAACAAACTGAGGTTGTACTGTATAACCTGCGGCACAAAGTCATGTCAATTCGTTTGTAATATCGTGTAGTCTTCTTTTGCCGTAAACATGGCAACGCCGTTGGTCATTGTGCGTACTCGTGGTTTTCAGCAACTGACCAACTGCATTGACCGATATTAAACACAATTCTAAAGAAAATGCTAATAGGTCTATCTGAACTTTTTGAAAACTTTAAATGTCCCTTATTTCAAAATTTAAATAAATCCTAGGTCGTGACCTTGACAAATTTTGCTAATTCACTTCATCATGTCATAAACGAAACTTTTTTGGTTGGATTAACACTCTTAATCAAGACGCAGTTCAAAAACCTTTTAGGCTCGTATATCAACGTGTTAAATGAGTTTTCTAGGCCGTGATTTCACGAGGAATAAATTTTCTCCAAATTAAGTGGTTGCGGCGTCTACCCCTAGCTAAAGTAACGAAATCATGCAAATCACAGGCAGCTAAATGAAGCTTGAAAAATCGCTTCACGTCTCCAGAAATAATTTATGATTGACCCAAAACTTGGCTCATTTAACTCGCTCAGAGGTCCTTAAGATCGCTGAATTTTAATGTTAGCGCAGGTGTGGTACGAATACGAAATCATTGCACCCCCTTAGGCCTGTTTCAAAATTCCCATATGAGAGCGAGGATATCGATGCCATTACTCAAAATACACGAAAAAAATACTTTCGGCTAAATGGCTAAATGCCGACTATTTTAATTGGCAAGCATGGCAGATGCTGGCAAGCATCATGTCGCAGCTTACAGTAAGTTGGACGAACCTGCATAGTCTTCTAGTAAAAATTCCAAAGTGACAAAATTAGTTGCTGAATTTTAATAAAAGGAATGTTCCATAGTAAGGACACCTGTGTTGCCTTCTGTGCTCCATATACAGGGAGGCTGTATTAAGGATGAGCAGACCATCTCACATTGCCATTCTTGAGATTGGCGAGGCAATCTTCAATGTTAAAATTTCAACAGATGTATTATTTTAATGGCACTTCAGCCCTATGAGTTCTGGGAACATGAGCCGGTTATTTTTAGAATTTATGCCGCAACGTTTACATTATTCATCATTAGGTTTATGGGAATTCCTTTAGGGGCCAAACCTAACAGAAGTCTTTACTCTACCTATTCCTCCTATTCCTACTTAAGACGCATACGACTTTGCATGTAAGCATTTACATGCATGTTGTGATGTAACTATTTCTAAAATATTAATATTTTAATATCCGATTTCATAGCAATGCTACCCTTCATAGCTACCCATTGAAAATATGGGTGAAAGAAGAATTTACATGTAATACAAGTCACCTGACGTAATTTTAATTGTTAAAAATTGATGGATTTTAATTCAATTTAAAACTTTATTGTTAGCGGAAATATGCCATGTGGCGGGAGGTGTGTCCATCAACCTAATTTATTCGACAAGAGGTGGACACATCTTCATTGTTAAAATGGTGACATTTCAATTTAATGCCCGTATACTGTCTATTGACGTGCTAAAAATTCGACCAATAGTATGGATCTGAATGGGCTCGCAGTTCCATAAAGTGAATTGGAACGGCAGTTTCCACCACCTTATTTGTTATAGGCATATTATTCCAAGTATCAGAAACCTCCTCGTGGTAATTTTAATTCTGCTTCCTGCAACATAGAAAGGTGATATAGCAGCCATTCGGGGTCCTTGCTTCCCATCTGCATGTATGATTTCTTTTAAAAGGCAGTTTTGTGTTATTTTTTTCGTTTGGTTGAAGATGCCGTCGCTTACATGTAGTTTCGAACTCGTGGATATGCTAATATCGTCTTACACTTCATCGTTATACATGCACATGTACGTGCCTTTTTTGTCTGCCATAGAATTGTTGGCATTTTTCCCTTGCCTCTCCAGACGTGCTCTCTTTGGCATTTTGTTTTTTATATTAAAATGTTTCCCCAGGTAGGCGTCTTTCATAGCGAGGATTTTCTCGTTTCTTCCCGTTTCGTTTTTAATTATCCAACGAACTCCAAATTCCGTCTTAAGCATATTTCGAGGATCTTGAATCTTCGCAACCCCAGTAGCCTTTGTCTGATCAAGACGATGCATTTTTTTTCTTCGTCTTTCGATTGATTTCGATTTAACCAACTGTTTTCACGTTGACGGATGAAGCGCCCCAATAGCTATAGCTGAGCTTGAGAGTGAGCTCAATTTAGCAGAAACTCATTAAAAGGTTGTTGCGGTGCAACCGATGAATATCTGTCGACATCCTTCCAAGCTGCTCGAGCTACACGCTGTTGTTCAATTTTCTGGAAATGCGCTTTCGATACTATTCATAACCCTGAAATTTTCATTCAATATACCGCCTACATTCGGATTTAGTGGGCTGAAGTTTTAAAGAATGGGAGTCGACGATATAGGGAATGTTCAAGTATTGTCATCTTAGGGAGAGGGTTGGGGGGAACAACCAAATGATGAGGTTATCATTGCTGTTTTATACAATATTGGGTTAAAATTCTTCATTTGTGATCCAGTTTCACAATAAATAATTCGGATATACTGTATACGCTTGTGCTTTACATTATTCTGTTCCAAATGGACACAAAATACTTGAACCTGCATGTGTATTTCAATCTGACTTGTCTAGTAGACAAGAATGACATCTGTCCTAGCTGGCGTAATTTATCCTTTTTTTTTTGGCTTTCCTCTTTTTTTTTTTGCCTAATTTGACTCTGCATAGTACTAACCTAGAAACGCAATTTCTTTATTTAGCTGCCCATCATCCAAGCAATCACTGCTAGCCTGCGAGCCGTTAAGAGAAACCTTCGTAATTTCTACTGTACGGTGTACTTTTATGGGGCAACATTCACTTTTTCTGATCAAATTTTTAGTAAATGTTGGCTCAGTTAGAAAACATTTTGGTGAATGAGTATGTCATCATCTGGGGGTTTGCTGACATGAGGACGGGTGGGAAACTTTTATCAGGCAAAATATTATTGCAGTATTTCTGAGCAAATTTTTATTAAAAGTTGGTTCAATTGGAAAAACATTTTAATCGATGAGTATGTCATCATTTTAGGGCTGGTGACGTGGGGAGGTGTAGTTTAGTTTTTTGGGCCAAAATTCCTTCTTTTCTGAGCAAATTATTATTAGATGTTCGTTCAATTCGAAAAAAATTTGGTAAATGATTTTGTCATCATCATGATCTGGATTTGAAAAACGTGATGCAATTTTTTATTTTTGAGCGTCCATACATGTATACTGAGGACCTAGCTCTGACATATTTAGAAAAAGAAATTGATGTGTCCTGATTTCATTCGGAACCGTGTTTAGAACTATTCTGAGCATACATGCAGTGTTAGTTTCTCATTTACACGTAATGTTTATTTGGGCATGCTATCGAATTTTGACAGGTTAAGTAATTTTGGATACGTGCACGAAATGTTCTCTTTGCGCCCATTTCCATAAATGATTTCCAGCCTCGGGCTAAGGGCTACGTATGCTAGCAGGACCATAAATATTATCTCGAGTGATTAATCAAAATGTGGCCTCTAGGAGGATAGTCCTATCAACACCAACCGATTACACCGAAGATAGATTCTGATAGCCCGCTGCGCTCAGGGAATTTGCTTTAAATTGGCCGTGCGACAGAATGCGTAGGGCCCTCTGGTGCTTTTTTTTATCTCGAATGTATTGGGGGATTATGTAAATTTTTACACGAAGCTTACTTTATCGCGTCGGGATTCAGAATGTCAGTTTCATAAAAACTTTCCCACCTTACACGCTGCCAAGAAAGACAACAAAATTGCGTTGGAGTAAACGTAATTTCGAGTTGCCACTTAAGATTTGTTTAGTGACCCTAGTTGATTTTCCAACCGCAATGAGTCTTTAGACCTGAAATGCTCATCGTGGTTGAGCTCAATTGTCGAGTCAGTGTCTCGGTGAAAGTAAGATTTTATCGTTGGTTCCATAACCCCGTTAATAATGCCGCTAATTACACTCGGTTTGTTTTAGGTTAGCTAAATGCATCTTGCCAAATAATTTTTGGCGCTGACGTTTTTTGGACCTAAGTCGACTGTTTCGATGGGCGGATCCCACAGATTAGTATTCGTGATTATTTCATGATTATACATGATCTATTTATTTTTCGCGTTGGATTGCTGCGCATGCTGCTAATCTATTTTCGTAGTAAATCTCCAAATTGGCGTTAGCACCAGTTTTAACTGAGTTGTTCGTCAGTTTTTATTTTTTTGGTTCATACTCGGAGCTTCAGTCGTTCTACTAATAACGAATTACGAGGGTAGTTAAAAAAGTAAGGTAATTTATTTATTTAAAAAAGAACGACGCACCATTTAATAAAATTAAGATGTTCATTTTGTTGGGCATCTTCCATTTGTAGCAGCTAGCTGACGATTTTCTTAGAATGTATTCATGTGCCATGAAATCGATTGCAAATGGCTTCTGCGCAATAAATGTTCACATTGAAGACATGCGAAGTGCCATACGTTTTTTATGGCTAAAAAATCTTAAACCATTCGAAATTCACAAAGAATTAGTCGACCGGTATGATGACCATTGTTTTTCACGGAAATCAGTGTGGAAATGGTGTGAAAAATTGATTGACGGTCGGACCCATTTCCAGTGAGGCGACGACTTGAAACTGGAAGTGCGACATTGGCTTCATGGGTAATCGAACACATTTTTCAATGATGGTAAGCAGAAACTTGGGATGAATGCATCAATAACTGGAAGATTATGTGGAAAAATAAAGTATTAAATGCTCTACAAAGTGCGTATTTCAATTTTGTCACTTCATGAGTCGTTCTTTTTTAAATAAATAAATTACGCTACTTTTTGAACTGCCCTCGTATAATACGTGTCGGGGCAACTAAATTTGGCTGATATGATATATCCATCAGTTCAATTCTTTGGTGTACTTCGGAGTTGCCCCTCCTGCAGCACAGACACCATGAGAAAGTGGGCTTCTCCTAACGTCTCATTCCACTTGTCATTTCACTTTCCATGACTTTTTCAAAAATAATTACTGTTCCCTGACTTTTCCCTTGTCATTCCAATTTCTCTGGCAACTCAAGGTTTTCCAGGTCCTACACTGGAGTTTTTGCTACAGGGTGCCGCAAAAATTCATGCAATGGTTTCTTCCAACATTCCTCAATGAAACAACTGCTGATAACTGCTATAAGCTTGCATGAGTGACAATCGTTATTTTCTGAATTCACTCCATTTGGGTTCCCGGGTACATGTATCCATCGCTGGCAGGCAGTACAGCGTTGGCAAGTGCGTTCTGTCAAGTGTAACTCGCAATGGCTGCTGCTTTTTTTCTTCGATAAAAGACTTATCTCGACAACTTAGGCTGTCCGTCATTGTGCCGTCGTCGACCAAAGCACTACATTGGCCATTATAATTCCCTCCTGATCCACTGCAGCGTGGGCCAAACTAGCGTTTGTTCGACGGGGGTTTACTCCCCCCTCCTTACTCCTTACTCCCCGCTTTCAACGCCATACTTGGAGCACGTACAAAAATCCCCCATTGTAATTCTATTGGGAGAATAGGGCGTGTAATGCGTGCGTGTAACTCTTCTTCTTCTACATCTTCCCAGCAATTGCTTGCTGGACATAATCCTCGTCGGACAAGCGCTAAACGGAGTTTATTGAGAAGCGTATCGCCATTCGAGATCGTTGCCAACCCATTTGAGAGACTGAAAATCGCTGCCCGGATACGTTTTATGGTAAATGCGTGCCATTGCTCTGGCAACACTTGCTCTGACGCTGTTAGACAGTGAAAGGAAATGTAGAAGTTGTTTTCTCATGTATGACCAATCATGTATGTCCACTACATCGCTGACGCGTGGGAATAATCAACACACAAGTTCAATGTTTGGAAGTTTTGTGCCAAGATCTGCTAGTTACAAGTGCCACAAAGTTTGTTGCTAGGAACAGCGTGACTGGCTGTCTGGAAAACCTGGAAAAGTCAGGGAAAGAGATTTGGTCTGGAAAAGGGAGGGAAGTCAGGGCAATTTGTATAATGTCTGGAAATGGGTTGTGGCACAAGGATTCTGATTGGTATAAGTATTTATCTGGGATGAGCATTAGAAAACCTGAATTTGTGATCAACTTTATATAAAAAAAATTCACCTACGGTGTTCTCATTCGCATTGATATTTCTGATATATTGTATTTCTTATGAAAATCCCACTAAAATACACCTGACATCCATTATTTCTGTCATTTTGGTCTCAATTTCGCCTGCGGTGCTCCTAAATGATAAATATGTTAGTTGGCTACTCATCACATCTTAATATGGATCAAATTTTTCAACCAAAAAAATTCCCTGAAAAAAAAGTCCACACAAATGCAGTGTTTGGTATGTTTGTAATGAGGGTAGGACTTTATCGTCACCATGTACTGTCCAATTTTTCTCTGCTTGGGAAATCAATGTTTCTTCCCTTGTCGAGTAAACTGTTCCAGTCGTCCTTACTGTTTGTAAGTATGTTTGCACAATCCTTGTGGCTTCTTCCCTGAACCGTATGACCAGCTTGAGGTTTACACTTTTGATCCCTGAGCTGGGATCAGACTCGCATTTGCGCCCTTAGATCTCGGTTTCAAAGGACGTTTTCGCTTAGCTTACCCATCGACAAAAAAAAACCGGATGAATGAAGATGGAAATGTAACCGGGGCATGACTATTAAAACAATCTTTTACACTATCACCGTTCTCAACGAGAGATGCAATTGCTAGACTCTTATTTAAAAAAAAGAAACATGTTAGAAAAAAGGAAGTACATGTATCGCGACAGTGCAAATCGTCATGGTTTCAGCAGGTTAAAAATGGGAATTTTGTTAAAGACGAGTATTTAGAGATTTTATCAATAAAGGTTCCACTCAATTCAATTTGAAGTTCACTCAACTCATTTTGAATTCAATTCATTTATTGATCATGTGGTAAGGGGTTTAATCCTTCAAAACAATTTATTCGGCTGTAAACTACCGAATTAGGGTGGACACCAGCATCATTGTTAAATTGAGTTCCTAAAGCTTACGGCTGTCCTTTCTCATTGTCTTTTCGGGACAATGAGAATGATAGATAATAGAACTCTGGAGAAGCTTCATTGCCCAAAAACAGCTTATCAGAAAGTCTTTTCTCCCAATGCAGGTATTATGGACGTTATAGATCAGAAAAAATGATTTAATCTAATGCCGACCTTACGTTGTCGATGTTATTGTCATTATTCGGATAATCATAGGTAGTCAAAATGGAATCAATTCATCAGTGCTGTACTCCTTACACGATCAGTATTACTGCCGGTATTTGTTAAAATTGACAGTATTATTGACCGTGTATGGCTTACACAAACAAGCTTACGTGTATGTATTGCATAGTAAATGTATGTACTTTGTACATGTACTTCACGTACTTGTTTTAAGAGTATCAGTGCACACTGACTGACCACTTACTTCTGACTGCTTCTTTATGCCAAATTTTAAGGCGCATTTCAAGGTACTGTATGTCGTTACCCACTGGCCTTGTCCACTCACAGGGAACGTTTCATGGTTTCTGGAAACAATTTCCTCAATGTTGCCACATTTCTAGCAAGGAAACATGTTTAAAGAAGCATTTCAGGCTTTTAGCTCCAGTATGTTTCCGGAAACATGTTTCCTTGCTAGAGACGTGGAAACATTTTGAGGAAAATGGTTTCCACGATCCAAGTTTCCACAATCCAAGTTTCCACAATCCAATTTTCCAGAATCCAATTTTCCAGAATCCAATTTCCCAGAATCCAATTTTCCAGAATCCAGTTTTCCAGAATCCAAGTTTCCAAAGGGTACAAGGGGACAAGGGTAAAGAAAAATCAGTTGCCCAATTTTGGAATTGTAAATCACACAGTTCAAGCCAATTACGTTTATAGTCGATTCCAAAATGAAACGCTATTTTCGTTTTTAATTCTTTAGCCAACATTACACGCAATTTGGCTGTTATGCAAATCGGCCACCTACTGCGTGTCTACCGCACGATTGTCTACACTTTCCAATTTGACGTTTTCTCGTGGCATTGGTCAGCTAGCACTCAGTGGTCACTCATCTGCGTTTCTCATCTGTTTCGCCATTTCTACTCCTGCCCTAATTAAAACCTATTAAAACGATGCTGACGGCAGGTGTCTAGCCTCGACCCCCCACATCGATCGTCCGACATATATGTGCCAAACTCCCATATTCACAATCTCGGTTTTGGTCTGCTTTTATCAATTTCCGCATGCTTTATTTATTACGTGATAAGCCTGAAGATATCCCTGGACTAAGGCCGCACTATTTCGATGCCCTTGCTAGATTTTGCCTGTCCCTTCGTTTTCGTAATGGGGCCCCCATAAACCATCGTGTGTTAGCACTGATTGCGAGGCTGGGGATCTAATTAATTGACTACCGTTTCATGGCTTTTCCTATCAAGATGGCTCAGCGCCCATAGGTGCTTAATAGTGTGCGGACGCTGGTCCATTAGCCCCCTTGTTTAACGACCATATTGATTGTTTTTTGGTGATTTTCTTTACCTCCGCTTTTTAAGCGCTGTTTCGGCTGCTTTTTCTGCCCAAATTCTCGCGAAACAAATGTTATGTGTAGCTACAGTAATGCTGAACTTAATTTATTATGTAATTGCTGCACGTGGACCATAGCACGTGATGGTGTTTCAATTGCTCTGCAAAGGAACGAAAAATCAGTTTTGAATTATAGAATATGGGATCACAATTCTAAAAATATTCCATTCCGCAGTTATTGTTCGTTCGAGGTAAACCACGTTCTTATGATTCACCTTTTGTCGTTCAGTGGTCCGTTGAAAGCAAGTTAATACGCAAGAACACGCTTTCAACACACTTGAGAGAGAGTTGATCAACTATTTGTTGAAGCGAATGAAGTTCAACAACCTTTCACCTTTCGGTCTTTCAACAGCTTTCAAAATTCAAATCACTCAAATCGTTCCATTCGAAGCACGTGAAGAAGCAAAATTCTAAAATGTCACGCGCCCGGATTCGAATTTTCCTTCGAATAGTGTTCCATTTAAACAAATTTCGTAAAAATGTGTTTTTTCTCGGCGCCATCTTTAAAAGTAAGGTGATCAATTCAAGTATAAGTTTTGTTGACCATAAAGCTGCGTTTTCACCGGTCAATTTTTGTCGATCAACTTACTGTTGACAGCGACTTAAAACGTGAGAACACGCTTTCAATAGACTTGAATCAAAGTTGATCAATGATTTGTTGAATCGAACAAAGTTGACCGCCCTTCAACTTTTGATCTTAAAACAGCTTTCAACTTGAATAAACAAAATTCCAAATTGGCACGCGCACGAATTCGAACAGAACTTGAACAATTCTCGAACAATATTTGTCGATCAATAATTGGTGATCGACAAAAGTTGACTCGTGAGAACGCGGCTTTAGTCGCGTTTCAGTTTGCCAACAAATTTGTTCGTGAAAATTAAGTTTTAGCTATGGATTCCAGGCTATGGATTAGCTGCGCTCCAGTGAATTTCATCCAAATTAGCCGAGGAAAGAGTGCCGAGACAATTGGGCTCTGTTGCTTCTAACAAAAGTGAAGCTGTGTCGTTTTGGCCAATGAACGTCGGAACGTCTTCATTAATTTCATTACCAGGACAGTTGCTTCCGCTACACGCTGTAGGTATGGTTATCGGAATTTCATTATTGACTGTCACAGTGGACTTCCCACCTATCGATGCGTGGCATTCGTGTTGCTAGCAGGTTTAATTCGTGTGGAAACAAAGGGTACAGGCTCGAGGTTTGTCCCTAATGGCGGGCAAACACTGCTTGAGTGAGAGTACGAAGGGTAAGCTGACGTATGGTGGCAGCTTTTAATTTAAACTTGCTGTTCGGTATGGATAGTGGATAACAGTGCCAATGCATCAAATAAACGTTACCGTAATTCCCCAATGCCGGCGATGAACTAATTGATATTCATATAAACGAGCACAGAAGGAATGTTTCTTGTTCTTCCGGTCTTTAGTTCAGATATGCAGAGAGTTGATATTGATGATGAGCGCAATTTTGATTGACTCGACTTTGATACGGTTGATACGGGCCGTGTTTTGATTTAATCCTCTTACGACGAAGCGCAGATATACGCTCTAATATTCTTTCTCTTTATTATATCGGCACAAAGCAAAAATGTAAAGAATTTTGCTTATCTAAGCGCTTTAGAAATTGAATGCCGCTGTTTGTTCGCTTTCCAAAGACGAGAGGCGCTTTTTTAATTCGAGTTGTTTCGGTAATGATTTTCTTATGGCTAATTCAAGTTTAACAATTAGCTTCCACTTAATCTTCTGGCAGTGTTTACAACAAAAGACGTGTTTTGCGAAAATCCGTAAAAGCGCACAGCGATCCTCCCAACTCCTGTTTGCCAAGCACGCTGTGTATCCATCCGCCAGAGAAAGTAGATCCCTCGAATTAATCTGAATTTAATGGCTTTTGTGAGTCGCTGTTCGTGCAGGTAAAAAATACTTGTTTAAGCGTCCTGCAATTTTATTAGTAACGTAAGTTTAACTTTGGGGTAATTTTTAGCTGAACAGTGTCCATCTGGGCTGGAAATCGTGGAAAATATGCTGGAAATGTTCAATTTACTTTTGTAAAAAAGTAAATTCCGTTATTTCTGGCAGTTATTCCACAATTTCGCCTACGGCGTTCCCTTTTTTAATATTACCAATTTTTTTTAAAGCCACATCATTCATGATTCTTTTTATCTAAAAGTTACGCAGAAATGTTTTAAATTCATCATTGTAGATTTATTTCATTAAACGTCGCCAGTGACGTTACAGTACACTTTACTATAAATACACATTTAATATTAATAAAGACATTTCTTGCGCGAAGACGTGAGTGAGAACCTTCCATTTTTTTCAACAAAATTCGACGTGGCATTGGATTATAATCATCATTTGAGATGTTTTTTCTACAAATTTCGTCTATGGTTTTTACTGCACCTCTCTTAAAATTCTTGGATTGTAAATTTCAGTATTCATCCTAAAGAGAGCCATGTTATGCACTTTTTAGATATCGAAAATGCTAAACCACTCTTACAAAAATAAGCTAATATTCAAATATAAAACAACGTTGCGCCTACAAGTCGTTTGCGTTGCCTGTAAACAGTTTCTTCAGGGAAAATTGAGTGGAAGTCAATTCCTTAAACTTGTTTCATAAGGCAATCTTTGCTGAATACCAGCTTCCTGATTGGCTCGACCGAGATAACGCCAAACTTGACATTGCCACGATGACAACGTACAGTATGTGGACCAGTTGCTCGGGCGATTTCTTAATCAATTCCTTTGGTCGCTAATTGTTTCCGCTGCGCATTTCCACTTAATCCATTATTTACGAAATTAATCAATCTCCTAAACCCAAACGGGAGTGGTTTTTAATTCGGTAGCAGCTGGAATCCACTCGCAGCCAGTGTCAGCAAGTTGTGTCAGCAGTGACGTCACCGAGTATAAGAATTTTATAAATTGTAAATATTTTAGCCCTCTGGTGCCAACCCACTTGTGGGTTACACGAGTACCAAACTGGAGGTCATTTTTACCCAGCATATCTATCCATATAAAATAAATCCTAAAATATGTAGGGAACTCAAACTGCGTGTAATAAGATCTCATTGGTGAAATATTGGTTATTTATTTAAAAAATTTCACTACAAAATTCATTATTTCCAACCTGGGGTGATTTTTACCCATTTTGAAAATTGACGTTTTTTTTATAAAAGTGAGGGGGTCCTCGTGTTTTCCCGCCATAGGTTCTTTAACATTCTAATGAGTACGTCTAAAATACCAAGAACATCAAAATATTAGAGATTTACATATTTTACTTCAAACATTAGTACTTAGTACCAACCTAGGTTTATTTTTACTCAATTTGCGTCTTAGTTTTTTAAGTAACTATATATTTGGCATACTAATCCATTTTATGCATAAGTTTCTTTAACATTCAGCTGAGGATGTCCACGTCTGGGACTTTAACAATTTTACCGAGTTGTTAATTATGAGAAACAACAAGGTGGGGATAAAAAAGATCCCCAGTGTGGCATAGAGGGTAATGAATCTATCTTTAAGGAAATATATCAATTAATGTTTTACTATTTTCTGCTGGCATAGGTGATATTTTCTGAAATTCTTCAAAATTTCAAGTTGATACAGTATAGCGCATGTACCGTACGTTTATACAAGTTTTTGTTGTTGACCTGACTGATGTCGATATCGTCCACTATACAAGGTGACTGAATGATCCCATTTTCGCAAAAAAAAGATTTTCAGATCTTCGTGTATACCGTTTCGTTGGCGCAATTTCTATTCAATTCGTGTATAAATGAGGGCTCTGTCCTTATATTGTTTCCCTTCAGCCCTTTTTCTAGCTCAATCGCACATCCTATCCCTATACGACGCATTTTTTATTTATTTTGATTTATTCAGAGACCCATGGCGATGCAATTGCGAACAAAGCGGACCAGGTTTTTCTATCTGTTTGGCTATGAAACGTATAGCTTTCACCTTGCCTCAACGAAAAATCCCACATTGACAGTCGTACTGAACGTAAATAATCCATTTTTGCTTGTCATACACTATTATTGGAAAAGGCTGCATTTGTACTCGTTTTTCGGGGCAAATACATGTACGGTACACACGTTTTGTGTTTAAGGTCTTTTTAAATGGCGTCATCGCCTATTCCCACCATGCTTACGAATTGACCTTAATTATTTGTTTAAAGTTACGTATTGCCTCGATGAATTATTCACAAATAAATGAAAATTGATAAAATGTAAGGATCATTAAATATCATGTTTTTTTAATTTTATCAATTTTTAGTTACTGTATTTGTGAATAATTCAACGAAGCAATATGTAGCTTTAAACAAATAAGAATTCCCTGGTGAATGACAAAATCTTCATGGGAATCAATAAACTTAGCGATAACTACACGTATAGCTAATTAAAGCGAAGGTAATTAAATTCAGGTTATTTCGTTTACATGGGAATAGGCGATGACTTTCCATGACGTTGGGATGACGACTCATGCCATAAAGGATGACGTTGTGGGATGACGTAATGGTCTTAAAGTATTTATGAAACGAGCGAAATAGATGTGTTCTGCGCTTCTGATATGATCTCAGAAATGAATTAAAAATCCGGAATTTGGTGACCACTTGTCTAGCCTTTACGACGAAGATATTTTTGTATTATTTTATCATTTACATTGATATTAGAATGGTTTTAGACCAACAGTTTTATTAGAAACAAATCCTATGTTGACTCCCTGGGGTCATTTATTGTCCACGTGAGGTGGACAAGGGCCCAGTGGCGCCCCCTGGCGTCCTTGTTTGCTCGGCCTTGTCACTGTTGGCTTCTCGTACACTGAATGCTTTTGTGTGATAAGAGTCCATTGAGACGCCTTTGCACTTTTCTTTTCAACTCGCTATGAATTTCATAGAGAAAGTTGGCCCTGATTTCTCCCTATCTGCTGAATCCAGGTGAATTTGAAAAGGGAATGGATTGGACCTGATAAGAAAACGGAGTTGCTAGCGACTCAAGGTCTTCCATCCAATATTTCTCTGAATTCTGTCTTTTTTGAAAAAAACGAAATCACAAAAAGCGAAAGGAGTGCGTATAAATACGTGAATATACACCATTTTCATTGGTATTAAGAAAAATATCAATTTTGTAACCACTATTTTGCGAGACATTTTTTCAAGGGACACTAGAGAGCTGAGGCCTCTAAAATGCCCATCTGCAATGCAACCATTTCTGAAACTATGCTAGTGTAACAAAGTGTTATAAATGATGGGTAACCCTGATAAATGTTTTGGCTCATTTTATATTTTGTTATCCTGTTTCGGACGACAGTATGAATTGTAGCAATGTTTCTAAACGTTCACAATTTCCATATATGTTTTTCAAAACCGAAAAACTTACATGTCTTGGTTTATTATTCAGTTTTTGACATACACGAATCTGGGGAAATGTAAACCGTTCAGAATATTTACGATTAAACGTATTTGTATCGTTGCAGGATTTTTGAAACGTTTCCACATCGTCAATATCACAAATCATTGAACCTCTCTAGCTTTAATATCGGGGGACAATTTGTTATTGTTTATCCTTAAATTTTAGCAAATTGTTTAAACTTTTCATGAGTTTTGGCATTTTTGCATTTCTTTTAGAATCTTCACAAATCTTTGATCATTTCTAGCTTTAAAAAATATTGTACAAGTTATCATTGTGGATCCTTATCCATTTTTTGTAATTTTATAAAATAGTGTACATTTCTTATGAGTTTTAGCATTTTTTTCGAATCATACAGATTTTCCTGAATCTTTCTAATGTTTTTAAAATTGTCGTTACACCTAGGTCTTTTCCCAAAGTCTTATGAATGGTTCGCTCAGCAATGAACTTTCAACTTTCTCACTTTTCCAGTTGTTATCACGAATTTCCCTGAGCGCTCTGACCACAATAAAAATTCAAAAATAAGACAAAGTCTGATGTAAGGCATGTTATTTATTTCTTATTATAATGAATATAAACTGCAGCTACTACAACAATTTCCGTTAGGAAACAGCACGTTTATTGTAGATTAATTTTTATTTTAAATTGTACACGAATATTATTGAATCGCTTGCTTTGTTTCCCAATTTTTCTAAATCACTTTTCCTGACTACTTCACGTCTTTCCAGTTTCTCTGGCAATTCCAGATTTTCCAGGTTTTTGGGGGACCCTGCCATGCATATTTCAACCCTATACTAAACAAGGCTAAACATGGTTTAAATATACTGTAAAGCATTTGCCAATGCAAAGTTTATGTGTTGACATTTGGCAAACGTGAACGAAGATCGCTCCATTTACTGACAAGTGTCAACTGACATCGGAAATGTCAATCGTTCCTAATGGTGACATCATAAGGGCGGTATTTAGCTGTAGCGAATGCATTTTTGCCAAAACTAATTACCGAACCCAGCTCTATATATTCCCCTCCAGTCTCATTTGATTAATGGATGCATTGACTTTTCTAAATGTACACCAAACGTGCATGTAAACGACATCACTGGGATCCCGTGGCTTCCCCGTGCCATTGACACCCAAAAATTGCTTTTCTCAAAATGGGCTGCTGTCCAAAATTGTCCACGACGTTAATGCGCGTTAATTTAAGGGAGGATGAAAAAAAACGCATTGTTCGCTGGAAAAGATTGGGTCGCTTCCGTCTGAAGGACGTTATATTTTATGTCGACGAGACACGGCTTACAAATACAAGTGCAAACGCTTTTAAACGTGACACGAAGATGCATCCCATTGTTACCAAGTTTTGTCTCCTTCTTTGGACCATCAGTAGAGCGAAGGGCATCCTGAGATGACGGAGAAGGTCTTGATATTAGCGGAAAACTGTCGCATTTTATACTCGTTTCTGTTGGGAGTTTTGCTCTGGAGGAATTATGTGCTTAAAAATAAGTTCTTCGACCTTAGTGAAGACGGTGCTATTCAAAGCACTGCACTGCACTGGCTGCAATCTTTACAACTTAGAAAGATATTCCTGTTAAGTATATCATGGAAAAAGCTGTCTTCCATCGTTTTTCGTAATTTTCTTTTCAACTAGAGATAGAAATGCTTTGGGTTATAAAAAATTTAACAATTCTAATGATTCTTACAACTTCGAAAGATAGTCCTGCTGTGTATATCATGGGAAAAGCTGTTTTCCATCGTTTTCGGTAATTTTCGTTTCAACAAGCGACCAAAATGCTAATTTGGTGGAGGGAATTTTTAAACGAAACCACCAGAGGTGGTAGAACTTGTCATGCCAATCTGCTTATGGAATTGCATGCCCATACGGATTCTTATTATTGGTCTTACTTTCTGTATGCCATTCGACGTTGGAATTCTCTTCCAAAGGATAGCCTTAAGCTTCAAGAAATTCAAATTGACAATGATGTCTTTGTGGCACCCACCGAATCTTAATTTGGGTTGATGGACTACACCCCCCCTACCACATGGTATTAAATTACTGATAGTAGGGTACTGAGTTGAATTGAATTGATGTAACCATCATGAAACGTGGTGTTCGAAATGCATTCTGGGTTTAATTCTGGGTTAGCGACAGGTCATTCGATTTAGTGAATGTCCACATATATTGTTGGTGTCGTTAAGTTCTTATATGTAGTATCTGCAAAGTATAAAATGAAATTAGAAATAGTGAAAATATCATACCGGATGGTGTTTCAAAACTTTAAGATACCAAATTTCTTTGTATCGTGATAAACTTTGGCTTTGGGATCCACAAGTAATTAGTTGTTCCGTTACATCATTTCAGCTTTAAACCGTGTAATGTTCTTTTTGGAGTTTGTAGGCGATATTGCATCCTGTAATAAATTTGATGGCGTTTTATCAAGGCATGAAAATCCTGGTTTCACCCTGAGATTTATTTGCAGTTTCAATTTTACCGATCTTCTTGGGAATAAATCATATCTTCTATCGTTTTCCTTTTGACCTATCGCTTCGATTGAAAGAAATATGTGAAGCTATAGAAATGTGCGTTGCATACTATTCAAGACGATTTCGTTGGCAAAAGGCGGGTTGAGGCAAATGTGCTGTATAAATTGTATGACAGATCTTCTGACAGCCAACCTACAATTATAATCGATTGCTGGCATCTTTGCCAATGCAAATATGCATCTTGTCAGTTTATGGACATGTCATGAATTGTTTCATGACATGGTGCGAATCTAAAATTTTAACTGATGATGATAGAATAAAATGTTCAATTAAAAAGTTGTACAGCGTCGTGAAATTATTGTACTGTGTGTATTTGCGACAATTATTTATCAATCGCCAAGTTGCAGTTGGCAAGTTTATTTTGCGCGTGTATGTAAGCCTGCATTCCACGTCATGCATAATTGTCATGTCATGCTCAAAATAATAAAATGGACGTTTTGTTTATGGTTGACATATGTCGTCAAATTAAGCTAAAAAGAGATGTCATGGAATCCACGAAAAGAATGTAAGCTTTCCTGCAACGCATCCGAGCAACGCAAGGTTCGCACATGACCAAAATAAAATTGCCAACTGCAGCTTTGCGATTGATAAATATTTGTCGCAAATGCACACATTATACTAAATTTACAATGCTCTATAACTGTCTAATTGGATTGTTTTTATATCTTAATCGGTGAAAATTTTAGATTCGCACGCACCCTGAACTTGACGTGCAATGACACGCGCAATATGCTTTCTATAATCCTCACGTCACTGTCATGTCAAGTATGAAAACGTTTTACCTAGATGTTGCCATATTGGCGACATTCGAGAGGCCCAGACATATGCAACACCCTGCGGAGCAGGGTCTATACCATATATTTTGCACTTTTTTCATTAAGCCCCAATTTATTTCTAGATTATTTCAAGGGATAGGCTTTGTGTTGGCAGACTATATTTAGAAATGTCTTTGTTACTGAGAGCCCCATTTATTGGATGTGACGCAAAAGCTATGATAAATCTCGTGTCTCACACATTATTCTCAAAGAAAGTTGAATTAGATTCACTCACTTCCAGCGTTTTTGCTATCATGTTTCATTTGCTAATAAGGTTTCAAATATCGGCATGGATATGAGCTCTGGCTGAGAGACAGATATCATTTCAAAAGTGCCACTCACGCATTTCCAGTAATCAATCTGAGCACAATTGACTAAATATAGATCCAAAATTTGCATATTTTATTGGGACAGCTAGACTGGCACACTTCCACAGACATCCTGAAAGCCCACGTGAAATTGACTGTCGCTTTATCCATACACAGATTTGATTAATGTATGCCTGTGCGCAATTCACCAAGGTTTTTTTTATTGAAACAGGCAAACTCGAATAAAAACGAAATTTCATGCATCGTTTCCCTGAAAGGAACAAAATTGTTGCGTCGAGCATCCACTTTAAATCGCAAAAAATCTAAGACAAATGTTGTTCTTCCAACTTATACATGTACATTCTTTTGGTCAGAGGTGTAATTTCAGTCACCAATGGCCACGAACACATTTTAGACTGCCTAGAGACCATCTGGCGACAGTTGCTGGACATTGTCTCGAGTTTTCCAAATGACCATACCTATCCATGGATTTCAAATCGCATGCACGTGAATTACAAAAGTTACACAACTCAAATTCGGACATCTAGACTGCTGCGAGACATATCTCGACTAAATTCTGATGCTCGCAAATATTCCTATACGAATTGCACCTATATTTTGTCTCTCGACATCAGAGGTACACCACGTGTAATGGAGATACATTTAGAAATGCATTAAAAGACTTGCATTAGAAATACATTTTAAAATGTCTGTAGATTGAGGCAAATTTAGTTTCAAACTGTATTTGACAAATACATGTATATTTGAAAATGCATTTCCGATTGCAATTGAAACAGTTTTTAATGCAGTATTGAATGCATTATTGTGAGTCGGAGGATGTATTGTGTATAATGCACACTGGAATGTAATGGTGATATTTTTCTTGAAAAATATCACCAATTAAATCATTAAGCATTAACTGAACACATGGAACACAGTCCATCATCAACAATACCCTAGAATAAACTCAATTGCTCTCTTCCCAAAACTAACCAATCCAATTAGGCAAAACACAACAAGTTCCCAGAACAAGGACTTTGAATACATCAATGAAAATTATTTATGGATTTTATTCCGTGTAGCAAGAACATATATGCTGCTGCCCAAGTGTCTCGTCACTCTGATCCTGTATCCAACTAACCAGTATTACGGCCCTCCTGTAAGGGCCAACTTAAGGCGTTCCTCCGGGAACTGAGGGCCGGCTTCCTACCCCCCCCCCCCATCTCCCCCAATAAAATTACATGCAAGCTTACGCCAACCCCAGCCATATGGGTCAGCCCTTCCGTGCTGCTAGTTATAGTTATCAATAGGCTCATGTGGGATTCGAAAGGGATTCAATAACAACTATCTTTTTTTTAATGGAACAGTTGCTAGCCATATGCATTTTCTCAGGTAGGGTCCCTTAAGTAGGCCATATAAACGAAATTTTTGTTCCTGAGCATATGTATCTTAAATGACTAATTGTATTTGTACATGGGTTTAATTGACATTCTTAATCCCTTGTTTTAGTATTTTTATTTTTCCAAATTGCACTTTGTAGGCAAATGAACTCTTCAAAAAAGTCAATCCTATCATCTTTTTTGGTTACCTTTGGCAAAACACGTGATCAAGTCTCAATGGTCCGCTGCAAAAACACATGCATCTTAATGCATCCAATATATAGGTTAGCTTAATGTCAAATTGGGCGTAACATTAGGAAATTTAATTATGGAAATAAAGTAAGTGCGCCCACGCATTAAAAAACGTTTACGTTATGTATCCAAAGGGAATAATCAAAATGCAAACATTCCTTTGTCGAAAAATTCAGAATTCCAAATCACATGTTTTAACTGGCCCAATACACCACTTTACAGCTATTCAGTAACCGCCCTTAGCACATTGAAATGGCCCATGTTACTGTGCACAACACCCACTGCTTCGAGCCTTAAATTAGCTATTTCTCCACTCGAGGGAGTTGTAAAATCCTTCGTACTTATGTCAGCAAACATTCGCAACCATAAAACGGCAAGGTGCACATCTGTCGAAAGCAAAAATGCATGTAGCTAAAGATAGTTTCCAAAAATAAGGCTTTGATCATTTTAACTCGAATGCAGGTTTAAGCTTAATGTAATGTTTTCTGTTAGTGTAATTTAATTTAAATGGCATTTTTATTGTCAACACCCTCCCTTATGAGCCACTAAAAGCAGTGTCGCGTGATAGAAATTGCTGATATGAATTGCGTTCTGCTGTCATATAGGGATTATGTTCGGAAATTTGTCACATATTAGCATAATTTTAAAATGAAATATGAATATGCAAATGCACAAATTACAGCACATGAGGTGCTGATTCGCAAATCTTGCTCAATGCAATAGCGGGGAAATTTTCATTTTTATTCTTAATATTCAGGATCATAGTACATGTGTAATAAAAATCTAACAGGTTTGGGAATAAAAATCTTTTTTAATGAATAAACGTTTCATATACATATACCTCCCGGCCTACAGTCTGCAAACATTTAGTTTTTACTTATTTTTTTAATGTTGAGATACAGAGGGCGCTTGGCCCCAAGCTGTGTTGATCAAAATAACCGGCTGATTCTAATAGCTGAATGGCAAAAAAATCCAACGTTTTTTAATTTGATTTCTTATGTGCATTTACATTATTAATAAATGTACATGTATTTGGTGCTCATAAAACTCACTTATGTTTTGTTTGCTTGCAAGTTTTACATAGCCAGAAAAGTTTTTTTAATGAAATTATCCTATTCATACCATAGGCTTACTTCCTAAGAATAATCAGCTACTTTACATGTACATACACTTTTAAAAGCTTCTTTCATTTCATTACAAACAGAATATACATGAAGTTAGTAGTATCCTGCACCTCCTCTGCCTAAGTGGGGGGGGTGATAGGGTGACGGCACCACCCGGTTTAGCCTGGGGGTGTTCACCTGTGTGTTGAAGGTCATCGTAAATGGCAGGGTCCTACTGAAGTTGAAGTAGTTTCTCTAATGATTCCTCCTATATACTGTAAAACATTGTATTTGAATGCATTCTGCGCTACTCGAGTTGGAGTTGACATGCAATGTAATCCACGCTAATTTTCATAAAATAGATACACATTACGTGAAATTGATAATTTTAATTGGCTTCGGTCCAGTGTGTGCTGTCATTCTATTGACCTCATGGGGGAATTTGAAGAATTGAGTATCAGTTTCAAGCCTTCTCCAAAAAGCCAGTGATGTATCTCGATAGCCTAGTGGCAATCCCATGCAGTATCATTTTTGAGTAAAATTGAATTTTATACCATTTTGTTTAGGGCTACTGCGAGTTGTAGCATTAATAGAAAGTTGGTTGGTTTATTGGGTTTAAAGGGCGCAATGCCTATAAGGCAAAATAGCGTCCGAACGATGATGATAGAGGAGAAGAATGTGACCATAGCAGCACCCCGAATGGGCATAGAGGAGGCCACAACCTCATGGGAAGCTGTGTTGGAGGCCAAGGTTCTATAGCAGGGGATGCACAGGATAGTGTGCCGAATCCCAGTTCCAAACTGAACTCCTTAAGTTAGCCCTTACAGGGGAGCCGTGCACAGGGTTAGTGATGAAGAGATACAAGGCCCAGTGAGCCAACACAGAACCAGTTCACATGAAGATGAGTAAAAATGACGATGGGACAATTAAAATTGGCAATGGGAAAAAGATGATGATGAAGAGGCTAAAAAGAGTTCGGGAAGCCGCATACCCGAAGAAAAAAGAGGGCAGAAACAGGCAGGTACCCAGCACACCAGCCAGTGTAAGGGGCTGACCAGCGGCCAGAAGGGTCACCGAAGCCTGCCTGCCGAGCAGCAGCATAGCACTGGCACACCAGAAGGATGTGTCGAACAGATAGGAGGACCCAGCACTGGGGGCAGCGAGGTGGTGGTTCACCCAAGAGAAGAAAGCTGTGGGTGAGGTGGGTGTGCTCTAACCGCAGCCGTGCCAGTATGACTGCATCATGCCGGGACAGATCCTGAGGGACAGGAAGTGGGTGAACGGTGGGATGCAGAGAACAGCTTGTTCAGGGGCTCAGAAGCCCACTGCTGGCCCCAAGCCGCACGGACAGCAACACGGATCACCGGCACCAGGTCCATAAAAGGGACCGACAAGGCAGAGGGAGGTCGGCCCAGTGCCCTGGACGCAGCATGGTCAGCTGTGATATTGCCCACAATGCCACAGTGGCCAGGCACCCAACAAAAGTCTGACAGCTCCATCCCACACAGCAGGGACAGGGCGACCCGGTGAGCAGGGTGGAGTGACACAGCCGGGGAGGCCAAGCTATCCAGACAGCTGCAGGAATCGGAGTAGACAATGGCCCTGAGGTGACGATGGTAACGGATGTATAGAAGGGCTCGGACAATTGCGTAGAACTCGGCAGAGAAGACTGAGAACTGCCGTGGCAGGCCAACTGAGATGACCTGTTCACCACAGACGACGTGGCAGACTTTGCACCGGATATTGGGATATTGGGATATTGGGGAGGTGCGGAAGGCACCGGTGCAGCACCACAAAGCATGGTGGTGAACAGGATCGAGAAGGCGAAGGGTAGAGGGCCTCGCCGACCCGTAGACAGCGGCCCATAGTCGAGCTTGGCACGTACTAAGGCACGGTAGATGCGCAAGAGCACTACAGACTCGGAACACCATGAGGTCCCAGCAAGGCAGTGGAGGAGGTTAAGGGCCTTCAGACAAGTGGACCGCAGCCCGCAGATGTGTGTAAGAAAGGAGAGCCTCGAGTCCCAGAGAAGGCAGAAAAACCGAATCATGGGACGGACCTCCAGCGCATTTCCACCAAGCGTGAGAACCGGGTCGGGATGGAGCGAGAGCTGATGGCAAAAGTGCATCACCTCCATCTTGGTGTCAGAGAAACGGAAGCCGTTATCGCTGGACCAAGCATCAAGGCGGTTCAAGGCAAGCTGCAGTTGACGCTCGACAAAGGCCATGTTGGGCGACCTGCAGAAGGCATGGAGGTCGTCAACAAAGAGACCACCAGAGACAGAGGGAGGGAGCACAGCGAGGATTCCGGTAAGCTTCACCAAAAACAAGGTACAACTTAGAACGGAACCCTGGGGCACCCCGTTCTGCTGGGCAAAGGGCTGGGAGAGCACAGAGCCCAGGCGGACACAAAAGGTCCGATCAGAGTGGAAGTTGGAAATAAAGATGGGGAGGTGGCCCCGCAGACCCGTGGAGTGCAGGTCACAAAGGATGCCAATTGTGAAAAATAGTAAGGCTTATGAGATTATACAATGCATGGAATACAAATTGTAAAATGCATTCTTCAATGCAAACTGAATACATTACACTACGCATTACACAACAGATTCTTCAATGTACACCAACTAACTTTACATTAGTGTGCATTACACAACACATTCTCCAGCACACATAATGAATTGCAGTACGCATTCCATGATATATTACAAATGCATTTTAAAATATTTTTCGAAACAGTTTGAAACTAAATTTGCCTCAATCTAAAAACATTTTAAACTAAATTCTGTACGCCCCCTCATAAACAAGTTTTGAAATGACCGTATCTGAAAATGTATTGTCCAAATAACAACTTACCCACCCTAGTCAAAAAGTTGATCTTCATGGCAGGCAATCACTGCTAGCCTCAAAGCCTTGCTGATCCGCTAACCGAGGGGCTTTAAGCGGATTCACTGTCGATTTTATTAGGCTGACTTTTATAATGCTACTTGATGCGAAAAGTCAACAGTCGATTTATTAAACTTTTTATACCCGTTTGCCGAAGCAATTTAATTTTATAATATTATTTGGGCCGTGCGTGCCCTTGTGCTCGGTCTTCGAAATTGCTAGCTAAATAACGGCAACGCCCGGTTCCGTTTAATTAAAATTTAATTGCCGAAACTCGATGTAAGTGCCCATTTTTTGGGCATGGAATTTGGTGAATACAGGGTTTGTTCACGAATCCATGAGTGGCCTTTTCACACCGCCATTCGCCCTAATTGGTGCCCTAGAAAAAAATCGACTTTATAGTGCCAACATCATCGTAAAACCTTGGCATCGTGCTAATTACCGCTGCAATTAGGCTGTTTTACATTTGGTGGAAATTATCTGCTGGGCCACTACTTCTAAAGTTGGAACACCAAAAATTTAATTTGTAAACCCGTCGTTAATTGTCATGGCAATGCGAGGAAACTGCTTTTACCTTGTTCAGGCAGGTAACGTAATACGTTATATCCCCGACACACCGACTAAAATTAACGCGTTAATTTTAACAAACCAGTTAATCTTGGGATGTGTGCTTCATACCTTTTATTATTAATAACTCGGTGATTTCATCAGTCCCTGTGTTTCAGGAACACGGTTATTGAAATTAAGTTGTTGATTTTGACGTCTTAAGCGTAGCCAGTCAATTATTTCACTTCAATTTCCCTAGGATTGGGGAATCCATATATAATGTAATTGTGTGGGGTGCCACTGGTTACGTTTCCAATACGCTTAACAGAGGACATATGTTCTAATCGCCAATAGAATATTTGAACACCCTGTATTACTTGTACTGTCCTACAATGCAATGCTCATAAAACCCAGCATTTGACTTCAGTGACCTCAATTCTTGCATTACAAGATTTCATCTAAGTATTCTCTAAGTGCAATGTGATTTTTTGGTACAGGCTACATGGTTAGCAGTTGGAAGGCAACTTTAATTTCCATGTCAGCAAAATCTTCAGATTAGTCTCAAAGACGAACGTATGCACTTGAGTGGTGTAAAGGTCCCTAGAGCATGTTCAAAACTTGCATAACTGAATTTCAAGAAGGATTAACTCTGAAAGTAGTTGAAAAAACATTACTACAAATTAATAAAAATATGCGAAGGATGACAAATCATATCGTAGTACAAGTGCCTGGAAATCAAATTTTCAAGGGAGGGAAAACCTGAAAAGTGTAGTGAAGAATATTTTTGGCTAAATTAATTTTAGTGCAAAAAAACTCAATAGATTCCAACGTTGTACTGCATTGAAGTTAATTTAGGCAAAAAGAAATGAGCACTTATAATAGTGAAACAGTTTGACGTCGAGGATTTGACAACTCGTTTCAAAATATTGAGTTGGTTCTGTTGGCTCAACGTTGAATAAAATTTGTTCATTTGCACCCTATAGCAAAGATTGCTGCATTGATTTTTATAAACATACCTTGGATATGTGCCATTTTTAGGGTTGTACTACAGAGTATGCCCAGCTCAGTTTAGACAATCTGAAAAAGTGAGCTTCTTATACATGTAAGTTAAGAAGTTTCTGACTCCTTGCTAACTTGATTAGGCTGTCCAAGAAAATTAAAGAAATAGAGGTCATATTCGAACGAAAATGGATTTGAGTGGGGTAGTGTGTCAAAAAGTCGACTTCTTGAAGGACGTCGTTTATGCTTAGCCCGTATGGTCCTTGTGGCTTAGCGATTTGTTTGCAATCTATTGGTTAACCAGCCAGCAGTTCCACGGCTCGAACTATGATAGTTAATGGTTTGAAAACAACATACTTATTGATTTTATGTTCTGTAGCTTAGATAATTTTTCCAGTATTAACGCTGTTTGCCGTAAATGGTTTTGCTACACTTTTACAAACTAACTTTCCAAACTGAACGAAAACTAATATTAATGTCTAACAGCACCTGCGCACGCTGTGCGTCATTGGTGTAAACTGCGGTTCCATTTCGGTTTGCTATAAATTAGGGTCGTAAAAAGGCTATAAACTAACTGGTTATTTATCATGGCCTCATAGAATCCGGATGCGAGTCTGGCGGGGTTCGTAAAGTTGCGATGAATTCTGGATTGGATAGCAAGCAAGTGAATATCAATTCACTGTCGTAATTGGCACATTCAGTATGCTCAGAATTTACCGAAGAGCGTGTTATCGATAGCTTTGATGATGGCTGTCCCAATTCCCTTCGGCGATTCAGAAATCAATAATAATGAAATGCCCGCCATAGACCGTCAGTTCTGCGGTGATACGGCATCGATTCAGACCTTCGTCATGGTAGCATAACTTGGTAAATTTCCCCTCAAATCCCACTTTCATTGCTCCATTTAAGAATTAAGTGAAGATTTTCGTTTGGGACCGGAAGATTTTTATGCCAAAAGCTATTTTTGTTGCAGAAGCAGCTTACTGTATTTAAAGGACACAAAGTACACATAGTACGCTATTGACACTTGTTACTACCCTTAGTTATTACAAAATTATTATGAATGGATTTTCTAAGAATTAAGGGGTGAACTTCGGTATAGTCCATGCTCTTGCGTAGACAATATATTACAAAGTGGGCTTCTCCTTACGGCTTGTAGGCTGGCAGTGTTTGCCTGGAGGTTAGGGGCAGCCAAATCAGAAATAATTGTTAGGTGAAACACAATGAAAAGGATAAATTCTGATAGCTAATACGGGTGTCATTCTTGTACACTAGACAAATAGTTGAAATATAAATATTTTGCGCACATTTGAAGCATAGACGGTACCTTTAAGAATTTAAATAAAGAATTTTATTTGTGGCCATAAGCTTCGTTATCGCAAAAG
Source organism: Kryphioiulus occultus (assembly GCA_034687865.1). NCBI lineage: Eukaryota > Metazoa > Arthropoda > Diplopoda > Julida > Julidae > Kryphioiulus > Kryphioiulus occultus. The sequence continues at coordinate 2,009 of JAQGAF010001214.1, read as the reverse complement.
CCCTTTTTAAAGCTAAAGCAGTTTAAGCAGGAATTTTAAGGATACAAAATATACATATTCGTACGCTATTGATAGTAGCTGTTACCTTATAAGTTACAACAAAAAATATTTTGAATGAGGATTTTGAGTTAAGGAGGGTACTTTAGTATAGTCCCTATTCCAGCAAAATGACATTGTTAAAGTGGGATTCTCCTTAGAGCTACTTGCTGGCAGTGATTGTCTGGCGGTTGGGGCAGCTAAATCAGAAATGCCCAAAAGCACAACAAAGTAAAAAAGGATAAATTCTGACAGTTGGAATAGGCGTCGTTCTTATGCACTAGACACGTAGAATTGAATAGAAATATTGTGTGCGCATTTCAAGCGTGGGTCATACCTTTAAGAAATTAAATAAAGATTTTCATTTGATGCATACAAAACATACATATTCGTACGCTATTTATAGCTGTTGCTACCTTATTTACAACAAAAAATATTTTGAATGGGGATTTTGATTTAAGGAGAGTACTTTGGTATAGTCCATAATCTAGCAAAATGACTTTGTTAAAGTGAGATTCTCCTTAGCGCTCACATGCTGGCAGCGATTGCCTGGCGGTTAGGGGCAGCTACATCAGAAATACACAAAATCACAGCAATTAAAACGAATAAATTCCAACAACTAGAACAGGTGTAATTTTTCTACATAAGACTAGTAGTGTGTACATATGGAGCATGGACCAATTGGAAGTTTATCCGTATTGCGAATACGGTTCGAGACTATCTTTGTAGACATAAATTTTATTATTTCAGGGAGTCATTGATTTTTTTCTTGACTTGCCTTCTTGAAATGTGCTGTGGCGTGAACATTTGGACAGATCGTTTGTGACCCAGTAAGTGAAGTAACATCTGTAGCGTATAAAATCGCAGGAATGAGCCAGGAAGTGATTCATTCTGTAATTCACTGCAAATTGAATACGCTCGAGTAAGCCTCTGTTGGCCACGAGAAAGCAATGTTTTTACTAGGAATTCAGTTAAGAACAGCCCGGAAGCATGCACCGTAAAGTGAAACCTCTGGAATTTTGTTTAAAATTAAGCCAAAGATTGTTTCTCGTGAAACAAACCAGTGATATGTGTGCTATTGGCCAGCTGTTGATGTTCTGGACCTGTGATTTATTGTGCTGTACTCAAGGTGGAGTACTTTGATGCACATGGCCATGATATGTCAATACCATGATGACTCGACATCCAAGCCTAAACATTCTCTCCCCATTAAACCACATCAGCATGTTCGTATTGATGATTGCAGTGCTTGCTACTCCAGTAACATTGACTTGGAGAGTGATGCTTTAATTCGAGAATCAAATGTTTTGCATATCTCACTAACACCTTTGGTGGTGTTGCAACCCCAAATCATAACACTGTAACCAGCGAGCTTTAATGGGCTCACTGACTTGTTACATTGAAAGATGTGTACTTGGGTTTCTTCAGCACCAACCTCATGCTATTGATCCACATTCGTTTGAGGGTCTGACATCTGTTCTGGTACAATGGAACCCCTTTAGATGGATCCTCTATAAGTCGGACACCCCATTATGTTTGACAGCTTTTCTCTGCACCGTACGTGTGCCACAGAATTAACCTTAGGGGCAACTCCTCTAAGTAGGACACCCCTTAACTCGTAAATTGAACAGGGTTTCATGCATCTCTGACGAGAAATACCCCTGTATCTCGGACCCAAATTTTAGCCACAATCTATTGTACATGTAAACGTGCTATTCTTTTTATTAATTTTGATTGATTTTCGCCAAATAAACTTTGTGTTGAGAATATATGAAAATTTCTATTTCATATAATTAATATAATATAAATAATATAATTTCTAGGCTTATACCAAAGTTATGTTTTACTGGCAAAGTTATGTTTTACTGGCAAAGTTATGGTTTACTGGCAAAGTTTTGGTTTACTGGCAAAGTTTTGGTTTACTGGCAAAGTTTTGGTTTACTGGCAAAGTTTTGGTTTACTGGCAAAGTTTT
>JAQGAF010001213.1:0-33980 GCA_034687865.1 Kryphioiulus occultus | reverse complement strand
TTATTCGCAGAGATGTTATGTATACAATTTTTCAATTTTTTAACATGGCAGGGGTGGGAGGGGAACTTCCCGTTAACACGACCCAGAGTACGTGATTTTTGCACGCTCCCTATCTCCCGCCTAAGCGTCGGCTGACGGCTTGTTCGCCGTGGCGCATCGGCTCGTATGTGTGTGCAATTCGAAATCGGGGCGTGTCCCTTGTGGTCACGTGTTGTGTAGCGCGAGCTCGCGCGCGCCCCATCTCGAGACAATCCCCCACGAGGAGCCGCCATTGTTGCCTGCGAGTGAGAAAGACTTTTTTGGTGCGCTTTTGCTTCCCGATTTCGTCGCTGATTTTGAATAATCGACGCGTGGAATCAGCGAGAGAAGGACTCGATCGTGGTGAAGACAATTAAAGCTGTTCGCTCGTGTGTGTTTGTTGCTGATAATCGAGGCGGGGCATAGTATGAGCACGAACGACTAGCAGGTAGCCGCCTCCGCCTGAAACTTGTGTCGTCCACGTTAGGCCTAAAAAGCGTCGTCATTTTCAGCCATGGCTGTTCCTGCTTTGGCCTAGCCTTTTGGTGGGAAATAATCAACGAAAAAGGACGTTGAAAATCGGGCCCCAGACGTCCCGAAATCTACTCGCAAAGCGGACAATCGTCTTAGTCGTTTTTTTGCGGCCGTCTATTCAATCGTTCGTCATAACCTTACATCGCTAAACGGATATTATGCAGCGAATGAAAGGACAAGGTGGTCCAGGTAAGCCTAATGATGAAACCGACGAATAATCCCGCAATTTTTAGGCCGAGATTCTCGCACCACCCCGAAAAAATGCAGGCAACGAAGATGTGGAAATAGGTGACCGGAAAAGCCGCCAAATAATTGTGCCCCCGTTGTCGTTGATGTTGTTCTTTTTGTTGTTGCGACGGGCCAGGTAAGCCTAAAATTCACCAAAAAAAAAAAAAAAACTCGAAAAAACTCCCGCTTAAAAAGCATGGTTTTTCGACCGTCCCGTTCTCAGTGATGAAAACAAAGTCAGCTAATCGTTAGCTATTTGGTAATTTGGGCTCACCCCCACCATGACGAGGCTCATTGTGGTTGCTAAGCCTACATCTTGAATGATGGCCATGCAGGTGCTGGTCGGAAATTTGGTTTTCGAAAAATGTAATGGAAGGTAAGCTGTTTGAGAATAATGGCAATAGAAGAGGCAGATTTCCATAACTTAACCATTTGACCCCAAGGACGTTTTCAAGACAAGGTAACTGTGTCTGTAACCTGGATAAATGCCCAAAAAGTCTAGTAGCATTTGCCCTCGATGCTCTCTTTGTGACTGCAAAAGGGCGCCTGCAGGATTTTTTTTCCAGGGGAGCAAACTCATCACATCTTCTATACATGTATATATGTACTCATGTTTTATTGGCATACATTCTATGTTAAACTTAATTTCTAGGGGGTAAATGCCTGCTATGATCCCTTCTGAGGACGTCCACGAGTCTGTCAGCTACAGGGACTTGCAATAACTTTACAGCCGATGACTCAGGATTGTCTTCAGAGTTTAATACAGAACAAAAGCCCATAAACATGAGTATCTCTAGCAAAGACATCTCCACAGCCTAATTCTGCGCATATCTTATCCCCAGCCTACTTATCATTTGCTGTCTCTGCACAGTTCGTAGCGAGGGTGGTCATGTGGTAACGCACTGGCCCCTCGACTCAAGCGATGCGGGTTCGGTCCATGCATGAGGTCTGCGAGAAAAGTTTGGGCATACGCTTTTTTCTGTGTGGTGGCTCTTTTGGACGACCCGCACCTGAAAGCTCCCTCAGGGGGGCGTATTCCCCCATGTAGGCAAAATTTCCAGGTGGACGGTCTGGTGTTGGTGATAGGCACTCGTGTGCACAAATAGGCCAACACTAAAAATCTTCAACCAACCAACAGTTCGTAAATATGAAAAAACGTTTGCTCCTTAATGTCGCTGGCTTTAATTGCAACATGGAAAGATTTACAAATGTCTGATGGAAAGTTTGATTGTCCTCGCCATTTACCTTACTAAAATCGGTTTTCTCTAGGATTGTTCAGTCTTTTGTAGGCGTCAAATGTTCAAAAAGCCCCGAAAGTTGAAGGAAAGGTAGACTTCCGTATTTGGAACAATATCAGATGTTTGCTCTAGTAGATCCAGAAACTTCCCTTTTATATTTACAACACTGTTTGGGGCCTGAATCATCCAGTAGTTGGAAATCGCCAACTGTACAGTGTACTGTTGTGGCGTTCCATGTTGGTGAACTTATTTTTCTATGACCGCCATTCCATTAGCACTTGAACCAGCATAAATTGGCATTCATTAAAATAAGGTGCCATCTTTTAGCAAATTTTTAATTTGTGCAATCAAGGTACCGGCTCAATGTTGGTTTTGTACCTGATTTGGGAGTCTAAAGCGGTTTGTAAAGGCTAAAAATTTGTTTGATTGTATTGATAGTAAGTTTTGGTTGATCCAAATTTTAATTTTCAGTCAATGTTTTCAAACATTATAGCTGGTTGCAATAATGCAAAAGAAAGATTTTTAATGTCGACATTTTCATTATTTTTTAGTGTCGAACGGCCCAAAGGATCCAGTAAATGATGAAGAATTTGATTCATGGAGGAATCAACCACATCAAGTAAGTATCTTAGCCAAATGATCTATTTGCTCCCAAAACTAATTTAACTGGCTTCCCTTCAGGATTTCACTAGTCGCCTTGATTGATGATGCATTGTTGTTGAAATGATTGTGATTTTTTTGTTATTGATAAGCTTCTTCTTATCAATATAGCATCACAAAACATGCTCTCCAGACATTATCGGGGCTTTGAAGGTGCTAAACCTTTAATTTGACATTGTGGTAAATAATTGCGAGTTAATGATATTCGTCACAAAGGCGTTTACAAGATAGTGCAATAGTACTTAAAATGGAAGATGTGCTTCGCATTTTCAAAGAAAAAATGTTGCTGGAAATTTTTTAGGACGTTTTGAATTTCTCAGCTATGTTATTAAAGCAGGAGATCTCCAATAGTCCAGAGATGCAGCTTGCGCTACTTTCAGATGCTAAAATAACTAGTTTTGATATCTTGCTCATTTGATCAGCTCATTTGTCAAACTTTGTTTATTCAAAACAAGTCGATGATCTTTCTGTTTTCTCTTTCCACTATTGGCGTTCCAGAGCTACAGCACTCCGGTGTCAGCGAGCAGCATGGGCGACCCTTACATGTCAAGCTACTACGGCATGTCGTTTCCTTACCAAAACTTGGGCCTGGGTGAGGGCGCCTGGTCAAATGGCAGCGAGACAATGACCTTCCTGGGTGGCTATGGCGGCCAGATGGGCAACGAGCAGCACTCGCACTATGTGGACAGTATGTTGGGCGGTGCTGGCTTTGGCGGCTTCAGCCAGCCAGGCTTCAACTACTTCCACAGCAACGGCGACTACTCTGCATGGGGCACGTCGAGCGTGGCGCGCAAGCCCAGCTCACACGGCCCCTATGAGGACTACTACCGGGACGTTTACAATGACCAGGCTGCAGCGGCGGCTGCGGAGCGCACCGCAGACATGAAGCCCGTAGAGCAGGGAATGCAGGGACTGAACATGGCCGACAAGGTGGACCCATCCAAGATGGTAGAGTGCAAGGGCGGCGCTGAGTTCGTCAAGGAGGGTGGTGGCGGTATGATCTTGGGTGTGAGTGGCCAGGGCCAGGGCAGTGGTCAAGGTGGCTCGCAGGCACCCAAGAAGATGTCGTGGGCCTCAGTGGCCAGCCAGCCGGCCAAGCCACAGCCAAAGATGAAGCCCAAGATCAATCCACAGCCACAGCCACCCATGCAGCAGCCGCAGAACCAGCAGTCCGGCAAGCACAACATGGACATCGGCACTTGGGAGAGCAAGAACGGCAACGGTATGAAGGCGGCCATGGGCATGCCAGGCGCCTCCAGGCCGGCTTGGGGCGCTCCGAGGGGCCGCGGCGTAGCCGCCAACTACAGCAACGCGCCCGTGTCGCAGCAAGTCGGCGGCATCGGTCAGCCCAACGTGGGCGGTCAGGTAGGCTACCCGGCGCACCCAGTGCTGGACAAGTTGCGGCAGTCGAATGAGTACAACCCGAAGGAGTATGACTTCAGCCAGAAGAATGCGCGGTTCTTCATCATCAAGAGCTACTCTGAGGACGACATCCACCGCAGCATCAAGTATGGCATCTGGTGCAGCACTGAGCACGGCAACAAGCGGCTGGACGTTGCGTACCGCGACCAGGAGGCCAAGGGCCCGCTATTCCTGTTCTTCAGCGTGAATGGCAGCGGCCACTTCTGCGGCATGGCGCAGATGATGTCCGCTGTGGACTACCAGGCCACGTCGAATGTGTGGGCGCAGGACAAGTGGAAGGGCGAGTTCAAGGTGAAGTGGATCTATGTGAAGGACGTTCCGAACTCGCAGCTGCGCCATATCCGGCTGGAGAACAACGAGAACAAGCCCGTGACAAACTCGCGGGACACGCAGGAAGTGCCTATCGAGAAGGGGCGGCTGGTGCTGAAAATCCTGCACGCCTACCGACACACCACGTCCATCTTTGACGATTTCGTGCACTACGAGAAGCGGCAGGAGGAGGAGGATTCGCGCAAGGTGGTGCCGCTGCCCCACGCGGCCGAGCTGTTGCCGCAGCCGCAGCAGAACGTTCGCAACAACAACGAAAACAAACAGTAAGCGTTCGCTCATGGTAGAACACCAACCAACTCCGTGACGGACCTTCAACCGTTATCGCTACTCGGCTTTTGTGCTCTCGCCTTTTTTTCCCCTCTTCTATTCCTCTTCTCTATTTCTCTATCCTGTCTCGTGTACGTTTTCTCCCAAGTTTTTTTTCCAGTATCTTACCACCTCGGTATTCGCCACCCCTCGTACGTCCAAAATTTCTGGTCTAGGTATGCTGTCTTTGATTTAATTACAAAATTACACCGAATGTTAACTCAATTATCACGTAGACCCCGGATGTCCTCTCAGGTACTGCATGTTCAACTTGTTTCGGCAAGGATAATGGGATAGTGGCTCGGCCGTGGCAAAGTTGACACGTTCAAAGCATGGTGTCTCCCATGATTCTCCGCCGCAACTTTTGATCCACTTCTGGCTATCAAAGCGGGCTTTTGTCTTCTTGCCATTGCTGAGTGACAGCCATTGCAAATGAATCCGTTATAATTCAATGGTCAGTTCAAATTGCATCTTCTCTTTGGGTTTACCAATGACGACACACTGCTCCATTTAGTTTTTTTTCTTAATCACCCTGGCCCGATATGCCATAATTTTTTGAAAGTTAAGATTGTTTGACCTCTAGACTACCTTATGTTCCTTCAAAAACAAACGGGACACGTTTTTATCATTGGAATGTGAGGATCCCAAAAACGGATCGACCGTACTCTCGAGAACAGACTTCTGACCGACTCGGTACCGCAAATTAATTTTACAATAAAGGCAATGCGTAGGGTTGACCTCGTGCCTAACCATTTTTATATATCGAAACATCTCGCTTTCGAAGTGACTAACGTTTCGTTAATGCCATTGCCAAGGCGATGCCAGAAAAGACGAATTTTTCTTGCTTTTGGTTATTTCGCACTTGGGATTCTTTTGTTTTTGGATAACAATGATCACGATGTCGGCGCTGCGTGCACAAGCCTCGTCTCATGAGTTGCTATTTGAGACCATTTCATTTTTCCTATGATATCCCTGATTATGACGCCCCTTTTCGTTAGTTGTTTAATGTTGGCGAGTGAACTCGTGCATGACCTTTCATTTAGCCGTGCCTCACTGTCAGCGTCGACGTGAGTTAAGACCATTAAGTGATAACGGTAAAATGATGGAGGATTTGCACTCCATTTGCCCACAAATTCCAGATCCCCACTCAATAAGGAAATTTAGTTTGCTTTCCATTGAAAACCATCTTTGATTTTGAAATCATCTTTTGAACCCAGCAATGCGGGCTCGTCGAAGTCACGTTGTCAAGGACCTCCGAGACAACTTCAGATTTCCTCCCAACTTCCATTGCTCTTTTTTACATCAGTTATACAAGAAACTTCAAAATTGCACCGAATGTGTCCGTTAGACCTTGTTATGTCAGTAGGTTAGGTAACTGCTAGCTAACCAATTGTCTATTTGCTATTTTAAATTCAAGCCTAGCAAGCTATTGTGTCGAGCTTGCAGGAATCTTTGTCAAACCTCAACACGACGTGACTTCGTCACCCATCTTCATGATCCTCCTAATTCAGTGTCAAAATTTTGTCGTCCTATCTCTTCGTGTATCACTGTTGTGACCCCACTCACAATGGGAACCAAACCCGCTTTGTCTCGTGCGCGCCGGCTCAGGACATCCGCAACTACTCGTGTCACGAACACGCGTTAACTAAACCATAAGGTAAATCAAGTTTTAACAGGTTAAAACGGTAACAGAGGTGAGCTGCCTCGCTCATCTTTTCTTCTTCTCGTTTTTCGAATTTTTCCCCCAATTTTAGTTGTATGTTTCACTGTCTTATTCCTCTTGTCTTCGCGCCCGCCCCTCCCCCCTGCTCGTTTTTCAGTTTCCCATCAGTCTGGTTTTGGCGTTTCAGTTGGAAGAAGAAAGTGTGCGCGAGTGAGTGCTTCTGCGCGAAACGCAAAAGAAATGGACCGAGAATGCGACGACTTTGCTTTCTGTTTTCCGTTTTTGTTTTCTGGTGTCAGGGCCAGGAAATGTGACCAAAAAAAGGACCGAAACGTGCACGTTTTTTTGGGCACGCGACTCCTTCGTAATCATGACCGACAAAATTGGCCACACCAGATTTCTATGCACTTGCAAGATGTTGTATGTCGGATCACAAAGGACTAATATTTCATTATTTTACCTCCTCGAACAAAAATAGGGAGCCGCGAAGCCCTAAGAGATAGGGCTCGGGGCCGGTGCGGTGTGGCCTGACTTTCTTAAGGATTTAAAACAACCACGAAGAAGAACTAATTGGTGAAAATCATTCCCGCTGAACTCTAACTTGAAGCAAAAAATTCTTGACAGAAACACAAATTGAGTCCTCGAAGTAACTTCTCGTAAACCTTTGCAGGAACGGAGATGCCCTACCCTGAATGAGGTTGCTGCGAGCCGCTTATCTCCCTACTTTTCAATAACCTTTTATTTCGTCTAATTTCTTATCTAGGTTTCGTCTCGCATGGGATTCGGGCCTGAAAACCCTCGATGTCCTCCTAGCCATTTTGATTTTGTGGCACAATTTCATACATTTTTTTATGGCAATTTAGGTTTTGCCATTGTGTAAAACATTACCATGGAGGACGAGATTTTGATTTTTTTCTCCCCGCAACAGTTTCTTTTTTGGAGGGTTTCTCGATCGTGCCAGCCTTTGGGTAATCAGACTTGTGGGAATCTAGTTTCTTGTTAGCCAAATAAAATGTATTTGCCATGTCAGAACGATTTTTTGTCTCTAATGTGTTTGGTTGACTTCTGTAAGATGTGGTATGCAACAAAATTTTTGCAAAATCTGAAGGTTTCTCTTTCGTTGTTAAGCTCGCTGTTGTACTCCAAAATTTTAAAAAGATTTGCCTATGGAGTCCGGTTAAATTATTGACGTTATCGAACAGATTTAATTGCAAAGATTTATAATGAATACCCATAATCTAATTCACTCAATGTAAATTTAGCATGATGGCGTTCACTAAATTACAAATTGTATCAGTTTTTTATAAGGAAATTTTGCTAAAAAAAATTCATTTTTATGAATGAACTTTATCTACATGTAATTGCAAAAAATGCTACATGCTTAACTTAACAGTATTAAGAACTAAGCATTATATGGAAAATGAGCTTAACATCTAATATTTTGGATTGCAGTTATGACAGAGTTCCCACTTTGTGGGAAGTCAGGGAAATTAGTCATCTTTTATAATTTTTTTTGATAAAATCTCATGTAAATTTGTCAGGGAAATTTACTTTAGTTGCATTTTTATTATACAAACGTGGGCTAAAATCCATCATTATTGATTTATTAGGGGGTGTCAATCCTAAAAAATAATTCTTAATTGAAATTTACTAATTGGTGTGTGCATCCGCAAATGCTACCAAAACCGGTATTTCAGGTTTTGGTAGCCATTGCTCACGCGCACATCAATTAGTCAAATTCAATTAACAATTATTTTTTAGGATTGACACCCCCTATTGTAACAATGTCCCTATGACTTTCACTAAATTAACTTTTCAAAATAATTTGTAGGTGTCCAAAAAAAGACTGCACCTACAAAGCCTAGAATAACTTTTGAGTTGGCCAACCTCTGATAAAACAATTCAATTATTTTTCGCATAAATGTATAGTGTACAGAGAAGCTCAAGTAAATTCACATGAAAGGTAAGCACTTGGCATTAATTTTCAGTTTGAACTTTCAATCCAGCTTATTAGTGTTGGTGAATATTGATTTCTCCTTTTTAGCACGTTTTACCAGCTCATTGAGTTTTTTTAACGAAATATTGGAAAAGATTGTTGAAGACTTGAGAATTGACCGTCATATCACTGAGGAAAGCTACAATTAATCCAAGACTGAAAATAATTCCTTCATATCTTTATTTGGAAAATCGTAAGTTTACACATTAACCCACTGCATATAGTCTTGCATGTCTCTTGATGAAGATTTAAGCGAATGAAGATACCTAGCCGTGAACCTCATAATACATATATAAAAATAGGTAAAAACTCATAAATGTGGTTAATGTCAAAGCCCTTCAATGCTCGGGGTCATTTCAATTTTAGGGGGTTAGTCAATTAGAAACTGATTTACTGAGTGTTACATTTTGGCTTTGGTTGCATCCTGCGCACCAATATCGTGAATTTATTAAAGAAAGACGTTCTAATTTCATACCTTGCCCTTCTGTGGAGAAATTGATAATAAACTAAGCAAAATCACGTAGTTTGGCAAAATTAAACGAGAGGGGCCATTTTGATTGGAACTGCAATGTCAGGCATTATGTGCCACACTTGTTTACTTTTTCGTAATTGAAAGTGAAAATTAACATGGAATGTTTGAACGAACTCTTGTGTGCGCGTTTAAGAAAAATATTTCTGGTGGAATGCAAAAACGTTTGTTGGGGTGACGTTGTTGCATTAATAGTTTTGTTTTGGATGATTTACTTGTCCGAATCCGACCCCGAATCGCTTTCGCTGCCACTGTCGTCGCTATCACTCTCTTCAGAACTGCTAGCAGAACTTTCATTCTAAACGAAAATGGGAGAAATTTTAGCAAAACAGCAGTAGTCTAGTAACGGGATTTTCTAAATCAACCAAACAAGTTTTAGCAAACACAATGTCCGAAAGATAAATTGCCAGTGTATCCAATATTTCAGTATTTCCAATACTTTTAGAATCAAAGGGCTTTTCTGTATTTTTTTTATGCTGGTATTTGAGTTTTGTGCCAACCTACCTTGGTATTGTCTGAGTCACTGTCGCTGCTGTCAGAATCTGACTTCGAGTCTGAACCAGATCCAGATTTCTCGGTCTCGTCATCGGAAGAATCATCATCTGACGAACCGCTGCTCTCGTTTTCCCCCTGAAAATATCAAAACTAACGCGATTAAAACAAAAATTCACTTATCACAAAGTTTAGTAGGGAAACTAGCAGTCCGGTCATTTATTATTGCAAGTTAGTTTCTGACGCTGCTTGTGAAATTTAACAACATCGACCTCATTTTTTACCTCTCCTTCCTCTTCATCGTCGTCTTTATCACTGTCCTCGTCCTCGCTGGCCTTATCATTTTTCGTGGCGATGATTTTGATCCTCTTCATGGTGGCTGCAGGCGTTTTCTTGCTAGAACCTTTGAATTGCTGGTACAGCTTTCGATCTTCCTCCGATAGATTCTACATGAATGCCAAATATGAAAGCGACGGCGTCATTGCCTATGCTAAGACCTTCTCATTTCGCTGTTACTGCAAAGGGACCTTCCAAGCACATTAAAAGCGGGCTCTACTTACAGCTTCAAATTTGGCCAGATCTTTGTTGTATTTCTTTATTTGTTCCTCGCATTTCTTCTTGTACTTTTCGCGATCGCTCTGCTTCAGTTCCCGCCACTTCTTGGCGATCTCTTGCATGCGCTCTTTGGGCTCGATGTCCATGGTCGCGATGGCGTCCATTGTGAACATGAGATAACCGGACCTGAACGGGACAAAACTGTTAGATTACCAAATCGAATAAGTTTCCTTACAGTCTGCCTGTTTTTAGCAAGGGGGGTGCTCACTGTGGCGGTTTCTTCGGTTCCCCTTTGAACAGCTTGGTTCCTTTCTTTTTGTTCTTATTATCTTTGGCCATTTCTGAGGCACTTTCCTTGCGAGCCTCCTCAGCCATCTGCTTGTAGTAATTCTGCGTCAGAAAATGAAAAAAAAAACGTTCAGATTATGACATACGTTTTGAGCATGTTCATCGTGCATCTCTTTTTGGGGAATCTTCGCTATTATCCGAACCTTTTTCTTCTCAGGCAGGTCTCCATATTCCCTGGCCATGGTTCTTGTCAGATCCTGTTCAGACTTCTCCGGGTAGTTCTTCCTGTAGTCTGCCAGATTTTCTTGCTGGAAGAAAAACAGCGCCGACATCGGTTTCTTTGGTTTTGAGTTTCCGTCAGCTGTCCCATCGTCATTCCCTCTGATGATTGTGACGTTCTTCCTCTTTCCCTTGCCCTTCTCCTCTTCCAGTTTCTTGCGCTCCTCTTCAGGCAGTTTTGCCACATAGTTGGCAAAATCTGTTTGGTAGCGTTCAGTGGCCTGATATTGAAAAGGTCCGAATTAATTGGATTGCAACTAAGTGCTGTAAGATAAATCACTAATTTCACACTGATTGCTTACGTCCAGAGCTTCTCTGGTATAGTCTTGCTTTTCCTTCTCGCTCATCGCCTTCCAAAGTCTTGAGATTTCGGTCATTTTCTCCTTGCTCGGGATGTCTGTCAGCTGCTTCAGCATTATTTTTGAATACAGGCTATATCCAGAACTGAAAGTTAATGGGAAGCAACTTATTAATTCGATTTTATTTCTAAAGTCCTTCCGAGCCACACTATGGGGAAACCCAGATTTGAGTAATCCAACATTGGCTGATATGTTTATGAATGTGGCGTACTTAGGCGGCTTCTCGGGTTTTCCTTCGACTCGTTCTTTGATATCTCTATCAATTTTACTGACTACCGACTTGATGGGATCCAGTTTAACGTTCGGGTTGTCCAAAGTGAACTGGGCTACTTCAACCTGAAATCGGCAAATGGTTCACTTCAGTTCGCTCTAATATAATAAAAATAAAAGCACTAGTTAGGCAGCAGTTTCCATACCGCATATCTCTGCTCGTCCGTCATTGCTTTTTTGATCCACTTCACTCTTTTAGTCTCTGGTAGCGACTTCCACTGCAGTCGATACTTGTCTTCATATTCTTTTTTTTCAGCCTGAAAGTGGACGAATTTAATATAGTTGTGCTTGTGCCTATATATCGTTACCCTAAACGCCCAAATTCAAAAGGATTCAAACGGTGCTCTTTACCGGGTCCAAATTGGTGTGCTTCAACATTCTCTCCGATAAAAACAGCTGGACTGGAGTGTGGGGTTTTTGTGGTCCCATGTATTTTCCACCTCCGCCACCTCCCGATTTATTGTTTCCTACTACACGATTCTCTTCTGTGTACATTTCCGGATGTTCAATTCTGTTTGAGTAATAGGCAAGATCGTTTGTTTAGGACAGGGGTTTACTATTGTTAAAAAACTGCACTTTCAGAGCAAAATGATGGCAGAGTTTTGCTTTTGTGGGAGAATATTTTTCGGTACTATTGCATCACGAGCAAAAAATACAAATTCTCACCTGAATTTTCCCATCTTCACTTTGTACATTTGACTTTCTCTTTCATAACTGTCTTTATATTTTTGCTAAATTGGAAAATTTTAGAAATATCAGAATAGGTGTTCCAGAGGTATTTCAGCCAACGAAAACTGAATTTCAACAGCCACAAACCTTTTTCTTGTCAGAGAGCGCAGCAAACTTCGTGGCCAGCATTTTGGCCAGTTGGGTCATGGACAGACTCGGATTCTCCTTGCTGTGCTTTTCTCGTTTCTCCAAGAAGTAGCGGAAGTAAGGCGTCAACGGCTTCTTGGGCAAGTCCGGATGCTTATTCTGCGACGAGAGGCGATTTGGTAAGTGAAATCGAAGAAGAAACGCCAAATGTAACTTAGGAGTAATAATACCAACCTTGCTTTTAGGATTACTGAAGGTTGCCCATGGATGTTTCACCCAGCCCTTGGCGTCGTTCACCAATTCTGTCAATGTCCGAAAACGGCGAACCTATGAGGACCGAACACGTGAATTGATTATATTCATCACTGTGGTGAGTAATATGATTTTTATATCTAACTAATGACCAATTTTGAACACTTCAGGATAAATTGTCATATGTTCTAAATATTTTGTGAGGTATTTTTTTGTGAATTTTTTCGTTTATTTATTTTTGTTCGTATTTGACTGCAAAACGTAGCGCTGCATTAATTTGGTCTCAAAAGTTTTCAACAAAATAATTCAAGTACCATGACCTGGAAATATAATTATAGGACACCCTGTACACCCCAGCAAAACCACGCCCATCTCGTGACCCATGACGCAACGGCACGTGACACAACACGAGCACGTGCCAGCCGCCATCTTGCATTTGGCCCAATCAACTACCTTTGTTATTATTTGCGCCCATTTGTCTCTGCATTGCAAGGCTGAATGCTCTCCGAACCGCACTTTTTTCCAGTCGATTTTCTCCATTTGAGTGGAGTATTTGACGTTGTCCAATTTGGGCAGCTGCTCACTCAGATTGTTGATGAGTTCCTCCATGTCGGCTGGATCCCAATCCATGAGACTGGCTGCATTTTTCGTGAGAACAGGTAATGGCATTAGCGTGAAAATTGCGAGAAAATTAAGACACTGCTTGAAAATGCCGGTTTCTCACCTTGCTTTTGGGGCGAATTGTTGTTGTTGTTATTGGTCGGTGAGGGTGGCAAACTGAGCCGCATTTTGCCAGGTGGTGGGGACGAACAGGAATTGGACTTCTTTTTCTTTGACGAAGTTTCTGCAATATTAATCGAATAAGAATTAAAAATAAAATTATGCGGGTGCGAAGCCGAATTAAAACAAAAAATTGAATGTGAAAAAGAACAAGTTAAAATGAATAGGCTTGGCCTTGGCGTAAAATGCAGTTACATTCCCTGAGCTTTGGGCACTACTACTTTTTCCTTCTTTCCCTATACTTTTCAGGTATTACTTTCCAGTTACCATTTTTTCCCCAATTCCAAGTTTTGGAATTTAGGACTTCCATGTAGAAAAATGAAGAATTATTTTAGGATTTTTCCCAGTTTCAAACAAATTTTTAGACTGCATCTGTACCAAGCTAAATGCTTGCATTTAACTTGGTACAGGTTTTTTATTTCTTTAAGACATTTAGGATTTTTTCCGATTTTGTTAGTTTTAGGACATTTAGGCTTTGTTTGCCACCCTGAGTTTTACCATTTTACTTTCGGAGCGCAGTCGGTGACGACATTCTTCCGCTTCCGGTGCATGGGCCACCACGTGGTCGCCACGCTTTACCGAGAAATTCAAAATTTTGAGCGCATTTTGAGCATAGCTCCAAATTATAAAATCTCTCGTATTATTTATTATGTTTTACGTAATTTTTCGGCCTATTAGTTTGTGACTTTCTGGGGCTAGAACCACCCCGAAGTAAGTTTTTGGGACCGAATTCACGCTTTCACTTAAATTCTAGGACAAACTTTTTTCCAGAATTGAAATCTCAAAATCGCCTTTTAAGTCCCTTAATTAAATTAACATCACGCGATGTTAATTTTTTGCCCTTCTTATCTCCTAGATCGACGAGACCGCACCACGCCGTGTTTAGGCCTAGCGCCCACGAGGCGTACGAGGCATCCAGCCGTCGGCGGCATTGGCCCACCACCGATGACGAAGCCGCCTCTTCCCCGCTCACCCTCATCGGCCGATGACGCGTCAATCTCCGCCCTTTCGTATAGGCCTCGGTTACGGGATCGAAACAACAGGCCCTAGCGTCCGAAAGCATGCATGAAACCAAGGGCGAAAAACCCGAAAAAAAAGGTACGCTACTCACCGTCCGATGAGTTCCTGGGTGTCCCGTCGTTGTTGGCCAGGCCTCGCTTCTTGGCCGACCTCGCTGCCGCGTTAGCGTCTCCCTGCACGGCCGCCATTGTCGCTTGTCGGGCTGGATAGTCGAGCTTTAGCTATCGAGAAATGGGCTTGTTTCGGCCCGAGAAAAATGCAGAAATGGCGCTGTGTGAAGGCTACCCCAACCAGAGATGCTGCCTAGAAAACTCTGAGTCGATGCGACGAAAAAGCGACGCGTACGCACTGTGTGAAGAGACCGAGTAGACCGAGCACAATGGCTGACTCCTGGGCTGAAGGCGAGACGAAAGAGATCGGCTGTCGGTGTGGCCGTCCGTTGCGCATGTGTCGGCCGCCCGCCCTCCTCTACCCAATCCGGTCCCGGAGGCCGCCACCCCCTTCCTTCCGTCCCCCGGCTGCGTGACGGGAGGCCAGCCGACCAGCCGTCGCCGATAGGAGACGGCTGCGGTAGCGGCACGGAGGAAACGGCATCGGTGCGGAAAAAAATCGGGAGTCGGGAAAAAACGAATGTTTTGGGCCGTGTAGATGCGGGCTTTCAAGGGGCGGGTCCAAGACTGGGGCCTCTCGGCTTTCGTCCGAAATTACGCTTTTGAAAAATTTTAACTTTTTTTGGACCCCGCGAAATGGGGTCTTGGGGCACTCCCAATTTCCAAATAATTATCCACCCTGCCCGCATTTTTGCTTTTGGCAAATTTGGCGAATGAGTTTTCGATGGCGGCGAAAAAAAATACATGAACATGTACACTGTACATGTAATTGAATGCCAAGTCGTAGTCGCTGAGATTGCATGGGGAAATTTAGGCCTCTGCGAAATGCCGAATGTGGAGAAGTCGTTCGAAAAAAACAAACGCGTTTAACCTCTAGTTGTTTGAAGCGGTCGCCAGTTTTTCGAAAAATGCATGAAAAATTGTGGAATAAAAATTCTATAGCGTTGAAGTTTTTGTTGTTGGTTATACATGTACCTGAACACAACTTTTTTCAAAATTTCAATTAGTTTGAACGGCCTGACGCCATCTTGCAAGTGAGAGCATGTCTGAATTTTGAAAATAGCTTTACAGTATGAAGTTCTTCGAAAAATACTTTTTATTTTATTGTTGAGACTTTTACTGTTGGTTATAACATCCATCAGGAACACAAAATTATTTTTCAAAAATAATTTCCATCAATTTTACACGACATTGCCCCTACTTGAACTTGAAGCAAGAGCATGTACAGTAAAAATCTGTGCTGTAGAATAAAAAGAATTCCCCAAAAAAATTATCATCAGCTTTTTATTCAGATCGTCAACTTTCCTTGAACTCCTCTGTCTGCTTTTTTGAATACCCTGTCTTCTTCCTTCCCTGGACGTCCTTTATGAATTGCCCCTTGGACAATTTTTTTAATTGCCTCACGACCCCCCTCATCCGAAGATGATAAAATGAAATTGCACATGTATAAATAGTAACAAGAGATAAATATAAACATTTAGAGAGGATCATAAAAATTCTTTATTTATTCAAATTAAGTGATGAAAGACAATATGAAATAAAATAAATATTCCAAAACAAACTAGTACTTTTAAAATCACTCGTAGCCAAAGAAAACAACCTGTATCTTGGAAGATAAAAACGACTATATATACAGTGTATTGGACGAATTGACTGTTTGAATTTGGCTGAATCGATATTTTCAGAACCTATTCAAGCACTGTAACAGGATGTCCCGCAACGTCCGTCGCAAGTTTTCGTCACTATTGCAGACGATGTGAGTAGCTTTGTCTTCCACTTGGATAATAGTATCTTCATTTTGCTGAATTTTTTTTATTTAACAAAAACATTATTGTGTGCCTTTTTGCTGAATGGAAAAATGTTTCATTTTTTAGATTTGAGAACGAAATTAACTAGTTACCAGATGTATAATGACGCCCGAAGACACATCTTCCACTTTCGCATCTGATATTCCTGCCTGAGATTACAAAGAAAAAAGATTGAGTAATCGTAGTTGCCATAATAACATTAGATTTTGCTTACACTAATAATTTTGTAATTCGTTTTTATACCAAAAAAAAAAAATTAAGACTTTCATGTCCCCGAAATTGGAAATCACTGGTCGGAAAATTGTCCTCTATTTCAAACTTCATCTCGCAAATTAATTGCATCTGTTGAGCAACACACATGCCCAACCAGTATTGGGAGACTTACTTCGTCCAGTTTGTGTACAAATTCGTTGACATCCAAACTGCCCCAAGTGTAGCTGGATGGATGCCTGGGCTCGTCTCTTTTGCGCTTTCGATTGGTTGGTGGCAAAACGGCCGCACACGGGATAGGCTATAAAAATTAACTTTATTAATATAGCATAAAACGAGAAATTCGGTAATTTTTTTATGCAAACTCTATAAAAAATTATGGATTCTAGCCCACAGTTCCACAAAAAAAAAGTTCTTTTGCTAGTATAAGGAAATGCAGTAGGATACGACACTTATTTAAAGGGCAATGATCAATAATGATATATTTTGTTTATTCCATAAGCGAATGTTTTTTTAACCTTTAAAATGCATTTGTTATCTTTGATAGAAAGCGACCCGGAAACGGTGACGACGCTCACACCAGGTTTCACTTCGACTGGAACCAATTCTGTGGCCAACTGAAACCGACGAGTTTTCAAGTCATTATTGATCATGAAGTGAATGTGGGATTAAACAAGAAAAGTAGGACTGTCATAACCTCTGGATGGAGTTCAATCCTTTCGAAGGTACGTTTTATTGGAAGGCTTAAAACGTCTCCTCTTTTAAATGTGAGCGGCTTGAATTCCTGTTAAGCGAGACAAATTTTAACGACCCTCAAGAGCAAGTTCCGAAGGAAAAAACGAGCAAAAAATGGACTCACGCTCTCTATGACCAAATCTGTGCGGTGTTGATGTAGGAGCGGGGGCGTCATGTAGGACTCTGGCACGACCAGAGTGCGAGGTTTCAGATCTCGTATCTGTTTGTTGGCCTGTGAGAAGTTTAAGCTAGTGTCGATTGGGCAATAAAAGGCCTGAAAATATAACAAATTTAAATGGTCACGAGATCTGAAAAAAACAGTGGTGACGCGCACAGTGTGGGCAAGATTTTTTTGAAAAACTAGAACACAAATGAGCATAAAACTAGTTGTACCTTCATTGCCAAGGGTTGATATGGTGCGAGGGCGTCAAGGTATGGGAAATCCGGCTCTGAAAGGAGCGAAATATTACTGCAAGGAAATCACCACCTGATCAGTCTTTGACTTTTACAGGACTCTTTCAAGTTTCGAACCCGTGAACACGATGGTGTTGTTGTGCGAATTTCCCCACAGTTCGACGAAGTGCACGGCGTCACCGAAGCGGAGTGAGGGGTGGCCTGCAAACATGATGCACGGGCAACGGTACTCGGAGTTGAAGCTGTCAGAGTGAAGGTTCTGATAGGGCTTGAGGCGCCCGCAGCGGACCAGCTGGCCGTGGGGAAAGGGCTCTTCAGGCAAGTATACTTTCGACTGTTTCCCTTGTGATAGCCACTCGGCATAAATGTTTGAATAGGCCAGAGAACTGTCAGCCATTGGCGACACAAAGTACATTGGAACCAAAGAGAGCCCTTGGCTGTCCAAGTGTCCTGAAAGACACTCGAACAGATCATAGATCACTCCCGATGAGTAACATGGCACCAGGACATTGCCCCCATTGCGCACAGTCGTTGCTGAAAAAACAGCAAATCCGATCAAGTTGGCTTCACTGCGGACCCAGACAAATCAGTGTCATCTTACCAACTGTGGCGCAGAATTCTCCAAGCATCGCATCTGGATTGAACATGGATGTCTGAGTGAGGCCACACATCAGCAAGACGTCGACGTTTCGTAAGAGAGAAACTTCCAGCGGTTTCGGATGCGTGGTGAGCGTGGAAGAACCGGACAAGTAACCGAACTGTGAAAATCATACGAGAGGAAGGAACAGAATGATTCGGCCATTGCAGAGCTGCTATATTTGTCAACAGAAAATAGCATCGAGGTGAGAACAACTAACGCACAGTTTCGTGATCAGACTGTATCTTCCAGTTGCAGCTTCCGAGGCAGTACCCAGAGCTGACCGGAGTGCACTTGACCACTCCGAACACGTCCTGTATCGTGAGGCAAAAATTGTACGTGGTATAAATTTAAACGAGTCGAGGTTGTGCACAGCTGACAAATTACTGATCCACGAGATCTGATTTCACCAACCCTTTCTTCTAAGAAGCCGACTGTCTGCACTTTGGCCAAACTCGAATTCATGTCTTTAGCATTGAACCAACGCTTCCAGGTGCGAGGCTTGAACGCTTCCCCGAGGGGTCCTGGCAGTCGCTCGAGCGTCTCTTGCCGCTTCCAGTGGTCGGCAAACTTGTTCCTGGGAGTCCTTTCCACGAAATGCAGGACTTCTTCCATGAACTGGCTGAATAATTGGTCGGGAGAGAAAACACGTTGAAAAAATCAGTCCGTCGATTTTTGACAAATTTTGGGTCCAAATTTGTCGCTGAGGTTACCTCCCAATTTGCAATGTGGGTTCCGTGGCGTAGATCAGGCCCTTGAATCCAGTGTGCTCAGTTATGTATGGTAACGCCATCATGCACAGGTAGTTGGATATTAAAATCACATCCACTTGGGAGAAATCGATCAAATCGGTCTGGAAATTTGAAATAAAAATGAACGACAAATAAAGATTTTCTCGATTGAATAACCCCCGTACCAAAGATGACGACATAACACTAGAACGTTCCCTTACCTGAGGTGGACAAAACTCCGGCGCACTGTCGACGAACACTCTACCGGAGCATTCCCGCAATTCCTTCAAATGAAACAAATATTCTTGATTAACATAACTTGACAGAGTTGCGTGGCAAAGCGGGAGCTAATTACCCCTTCCAACTGTGGGTCGTTGCAGTCCCTGGGCACGTAAACTGGATGATTTGTCAGCTTGGAGCTGCGGAATGATACCATGAAAGATGGAATTATTGATTATCCAAAATTCACTTTAAATTTGAATTTCTCGATATAGGCTCACTTGTGCACGATGGGCAATGGCAAGAAGTGCAGCACTGATGTCATGTCTAGGCCACAGTCCAGCATGATGCTGGTGCTCTTGAACTTCAACACGAAACATGGCCTCGTGGGATGACCAGATAGGCAGTACTGTAGTCAAAACAAGAAACTGAGTGTAACTCGATCTGGTTTGATCTTATACGTGAGGCAGAATTGCAGTTTGATTAACTGCAGGTAAACGTCAACATAAAACTGCGGTGTCTTCAAATATACTGCAATTTCATGTTCACAGTTGAGTCATTACATGCAGGTTAGTGTTACATAAAATATCCGAAATTAGCTCGTATCACTGCAGTAACTATACTCAAATATCACGAATTTACTGTCATTTGAAACATATAAACTGTTAAAATTTACCAATTTCATCGTGGCTGAAGTAGATTAGACGCAAAATGACATCAGTTTCTCCAATCCATGTAGCAGCATCAGCACGTTACCATGGCGACTTGGAGACACTTTTTAGTTTCCTCGACGGTTCGCTAGATGGCACGGCATACGCCTTTAGCTCGCCGGGCCAGAATAAGTGCATTTTTTGTCCTTCAAAATCCCATCCGATATACGTTTTTAGTCGTTATTTCGTCCCATTCGATGACATTTTGAGTATAAAACAACACTTAACGTTTCCATATCGGAAAAAGTCATCTTGGGTTTTAAAATATACAGAAAAATAATATTGACACTGGTGGCCAATAGGCGATGAGCACGTTTGAGTGTCATTGTTGCCCTTTGGACGTCTGAGTTTTGAGCTGTTTTCGAACGTTTGACGTGTTCATTTACTTCATTATGCGACAGTAGTTTAATCGAGTTGGACGCATTATTTCATCATGCACTCTGGTAAGAAATTGACGGTTCCTGACTTTTCTGACAACTTTATTAACGGTGAATTTTTAATATAATGCGACTTTCAACCCAAGAGTCGTTTAGGTCCAGGTGGGCGGTTTTGGTATCAAGGAGGCTTCATGGTTACTAAAAGGGATATGTTACACATCACAGTCATATGTCCACAAAAGTGCAGGAGGTCTAATGCCTTAGCTTGTCTTTCTTGTTTTACAGGAGTTTTTCTAGTTGCTTTTCTGGCAGTGTCGTCTGTCGCTGCCCTCTATGACAGTTCTTCACCTGTGGTCGACTTGACCCCCTCCAATTTCAACAAACTAGTCGTCAACAGCGATGAGATATGGGTGGTCGAATTCTTCGCACCCTGGTGTGTAAGTAACCGTCATTTAGAACTTTAATATGCCCATTCAGTTCATCGAGGGAATCAGTTTGATGTTGTGTATTAAATGAAACATTTTTGTCTGGTTACTGCAGGGACATTGCAAGGCCCTCGTTGAAGACTACAAAAAGGCGGCGAAGGCATTGAACGTAAGTATTTTTCATAAAGCAATTCACAGAAATTTTTCCTAAATTTTCCAAAACGATGTTTTTGGGGCCTTTTGTTTTAGGGTGTTGTCAAAGTCGGAGCAGTGAACGCTGATGAGCACAATTCGCTGGGCTCTCAATTCAATGTCCGAGGCTTTCCGACAATCAAGATATTCGGCGCCGATAAGAATAAGCCCGAAGATTACAGCGGTAATTCTCTGAGATGTCTTTGTATGATCGTGTAAACTGCCATACAAGTTAGATCGAAAATAACCTCTTATTACTGTAATAGGTCCGAGAACAGCTCAAGGTATCGTCGATGCTGCCCTGAAGGCAGTCCGTCAATTGGTCGACCAAAGACTGACTGGAAAGAAGTCTTCGGGAGGAAAATCTCAGGTTGATTTATTTTGTTTTTAGTGTGCCAGCCTTTTTGGGAATTCAAACATATAAATGCTGATAATGAAAGTAATGCCACTGGTTAGAGCACATACCTGGTATTTTAGCTCACATTTATATGAAAAAAGATCATTTAGTTTAGCGAAGGCTTGCACGTGACGAAGAGATTTCTGAGTGTCCATTTTTCTTCTGTATTAGATCACAAATGATGGATCGATTTTGACTCTAAGAAAAGACATTGATTCCATAACTTTTCAATAAGAATGAATTTCAGCTTGTTGCTAACGAGTACCCATTTTTTTTTCACAGGGTGGAGGGTCTGTTGAAGTGATTGAACTTACTGATAGCAATTTCGAGGAAAAAGTCCTCAAGAGTGACGACATGTGGTTGGTCGAATTCTTCGCGCCATGGTAAGGGGAAATTTTGTTTGGTTTCACACAAATCAGGTTTTCTCATGTTGAATTAGTTGATTATTAACACAAGAAACTCATGGATTAGGTGCGGTCATTGCAAGGCTTTAGCCCCGCATTGGGAAAGTGCGGCCTCTGAGCTTAAAGGAAAGGTCAAGCTGGGTGCTTTGGATGCCACGCAGCACACTGTAATTGCCAGCAGATTTGGGGTTTGTAAAGTACTATATTTTATCCGATTTATCAATTTAATGCCAATCAAAATTTCAGCAATTGTTTGTTTACATTTTTGGCTTTTATCAACGATTTTTTTTGTGTGGAAAACTTGAAAATATAATAGCGCCATCACACGGTCTCGATGTCTTTTTGTTAATTTTCCAATGATTTTTTCATGAACCTATGGAAATTTATTTTGTTATTTTACAATAGATTCAAGGGTATCCCACTATTAAATACTTCCCTGCTGGTAAGAAGAGCGCATCTGGGGAAGAATATGATGGAGGTGGGTTTTTTATGCAGTTTGTTTCAAAAATGTACATCAACTAATAAATGAGTGTTTCCGATAACAAAAAAATATTTTCATTTAAATAGGTCGTACGTCTTCTGATATCGTGCAATGGGCCATTGATAAATTGGCTGCTAACATTCCACCTCCAGAAGTCATTCAGGTTGTGATTTATAATTTAACCTTATTTTCATTACTGGTTTTTAAGTATAAAATCCTAAAATCTACTATTTGCCACAAAATCTGGGTAATATAGTTTTATAGCATCAGATATATGTAATTTTAGGTGACTTCTAGCGAAATCCTTAAGAAGGGCTGTGAGGAACATCAGCTCTGCATTATTTCTGTTCTTCCGCACATTTTGGATTGCCAGTCGAAATGCCGCAATGATTATCTGAAAGTGCTTCTCAAGCTGGGCGAAAAATTCAAGAAAAATCAATGGGGGTTCGTAGCTAAAACTGTTACCTACATTGTTGGAAATTTTGCAAGCTCCTCTTGGAATAAAACCATGCTCACTCACGAACGATAGAATTTAATTCTCAAGTTGCAGTGAAGTGAAGTTTTTAAATAATAATTACAATTTGACTTATTGCTGTCAATGACTGCAGTTTTAATGCTGTAAGAAATTCAAATTTATTACTCATGTACTGCTTTTTTATGCAGTTAGATGCTGCATATTAATCATGCTTTATTATTCTGTTGTTGAACAACATTTTCTGCTTGCTATTTCTAAAAAAGCTATGGAGTCTTGTTGGAAATTTGGTTAGCATTAAACGAAAAGTTGCTTGTAGCATTTCCATCATCGAGGCAAGAGGTTCCTGATTGCTTATGATCAAATCCGATACACTATGACCGGCTGCTAACGAAAATAATTTTTGAAAAGGTGGCTTTGGGTAGAAGCCGGAGCCCAGATGGATTTGGAGGACAGTTTAGGAATCGGAGGATTCGGCTATCCGGCAATGGCGGCCGTGAATGGAAGGAAAGTGAAATATGCTCTGCTCAAGGGATCGTTCAGCTTCGATGGTATTGATTCATTCCTCAAGGAGTTGGCATTCGGCAAGGTCTCCACGATGCCTGTGAAAGGAGCAGAGCTGCCAAAAATTGCTGCGAGTGAACCTTGGGATGGAAAAGATGGAGAATTGGAAATTCCAGAGGACGCCTATGAAGACGATGAGAGTGATCAAAAAACGGAGTTATAATAAGGCAGCCAACGAGAATTTACCTAGGTATAGACACGTGTGGATGAGTTGTACGCTATATGTCCTTTTATATGCAATTACGAAAATTGGTTGTTTTTTGTGTGGCCAAAATTTTTTTGAGGATAGTCACAGAATGCCGAAGAAACTGCATTTGGATGGAAAAATGGTATTTGTACCTCACGAATGGTTCTGGCAATAAAGGAGACTTTCATAATTATGCTTCCAACTGCTAGCACATTTTGTTGCATCTATTGTTGAGGGATAAGAATCATGATTGCGGATAGTCAAATCTGATGCAAATTACCTTCTGCCACTTTTGTCGTTCAAAGTTTCTCTTGAAAGCTAATTGAATGCGCGAACACTCTTTCATCAAACGTGAACCAGAGTTGATCAACTATTAGTTGAACTGAATGAAGTTGACTGCCTTTCAACTTTCGGTTCAACAGATTTCAGATCGTTCTATTTGAAGTTCGTGAACAGCAAAAATTCCAAAATCGCACGCGCACGAATTTGGAACGAATCGTGTTCCATTTTTATTGAACTGTATGAATAGAAATTGAAAAATTCACGTACAATTTTTGTTGCTCACACACTAAAGCTACGTTCTCACTAGTCAACTTTCTGTTGAAAGTGAGTTGAAATGTGAAAACACGCTTTTCAACAGATTTGAATCAGAGTTGATCAATGATTTATCGAATCGAACAAAGTTGATCACCCTTCAACTTGCTCAAGCCGTTCTATTTAGAGCATGTGAACCAACAAAATCTGAATTAGCACGCGCACGCATTCGAATTTCGTCAGAATCATGTTCTATTCCTCTTTCGCGTTCCATTTAATGCGAATTTCGGAAAAAATACAGCGAGCATAATTTTGTACGACGCCATCTTCAACTGTAAATTGCGTCCATTTTTGTTGAAACGTCTGAACAGAAATTGAACAATTCTTGATCAACATTTGTCGATCAATAATTGTTGACTGACAAAACTTGACTCATGAGAACGCTTTGCCACCAATTGAATACGCAGCAAGCGTGTTCATTCGACAAACAATAAATTGAGCAAATATAACTGCAGTGCAGGCGATTTCTAGCTTATATGAAACTAGCTGCATTACATTAATTTTTATCCTGGACTGTTCGTCTTGGCGAATTAACCTTTTTTCACGTATCTCACTCCTAAATTTTGAAATTCCCGCCAAACACTCTACTCGATTGCCCGCTAGGTGGCGCCACGTCGTCAGTTTCATCTGACGTCAGTCAATGCTGGACCAATCAGTTCGCGGCTTGGATTCTTATCTGCTTTGATTGGCCAGCAACGTAAGCTCTTTGTTCCAGCAGTGCTGGTTCCAGGCTTTGGCTTCTAAATCGCCATTTTGTTTCGTTCGTTATCGTTGGTTGATTGTTCATTCGCCTCCACTAAAATAAAATGGCTACTGGTGCGAACACGACGCCTTTGGGCCGCCTCAACCCAGCTCTTTCTGGAGCGAGTAAAACTACGAGCATTTTCGGCCAGTCTTTGTTGAAGCCGAGCTACATGGGTGGTTCTGGCCCAGGCAGTAACAGCGGCAATGGCCATAGCCAGACAGTGGCCGCTATCATGGCCGCTTCACCACCGTCAATGCCGCCTCAAATGCAGCATCAACAACAACATCAGCATCATCATCATCATCATCAGCCGCAGCTGCAGCAGTCTCCGCATCACAACATCAATCCGATGGCCTACGCGCCTATGATGCCGCAAAACAGCGCTGCCTCCATGATCATCGCCAACATGAACATGAAGAGGGAAATCGATCACGACAGTAGCTCAAACGGTAAGCCCCAAATGTTAAAGGTTAATTTTTAAAAATGGAAGGCCTAAAAATGGCTACACGATTGATGGATGTCGTGGCTTATGACGTAACTTTACTGCTGCCAATGTCTGGCTGAATGCATAAGATACAATTTGATTTTACCAAGTGAGAATTGGAAGAAGAAAAAATGTATAGAACGCCGCGAAATTGGAACGATTTCGCGCCAGAGAATTAAAAGAAGGCGAACGCACGTGTTTATTAAGCACGTTGTGACTGGGCAGCACATGGGCCATCCATGATGTTTGCTAAATCAGGGAAGTTTCCAAAAATTCCCTGCAAAATTGTATTGCAGGGTACCCTCAGACCTGGAAAAGTCAGGGAAATTAGACAAATCAATAGCTAACTGTTGGTTAGTACCAAAATTGAGATGACAAGCAATTTTCAAGGAAAAAATGTACTGTCTCCTCGTGAATTTTTGTTTTATCGCCTGTTTATAAGTAAAATATTAAGAAATATAGCATTCCTTGTAATGTCACGTCATAATTTTGCATTTTCAATGATTGTGGTGGCAAGCACGTGCTTAGCACTTTGTGACCGGGCTGGTGATTGGCTATCTTTGATGTTTGCAGTTATGCAAATGGAAAAATCAGTGAAAAGGTTTCCAAAATATTTCATCCAACCACGTGTCATGAAGGAGTTAAAAATCTATGTCGCCCATTAGAAACCTGTTCATTACATTATAGCAGTGGTCTTCAAACTATGTCCCGTGGAACATTTTCAGTGGTTCATAAGTGTATTGCAATGACAGGTTCTACCATCGAGGTGGTTAGAATTTTGCGAATCTTCCAAATTAAGGAGTTTCCCTCCCTTGTTGTCATGAGCAGCTTTTCCTCGAATCGGAAAATTATCAACATGTCGCTTTTTTCATTCCTAGATTCGGATGCCGGGAAAAAGAAACGTCGTCGGTCCAGGTGGGGTAACGACGACAAAGAGAAGGCTTTCATTCCCGGGATGCCTACCGTTATTCCCAGCAATTTGAGCAAAAACCAAGAGAAGGCGTACCTCCGTAAGTGCACACTGATTCATTTAAACATGATGATTAGGGCCTCTGGCGATTACGTTTAGTATTTCTTAGCTTATTTCAAAAGGAAAAAAAGGTTCATCCTCATTTCCCCTCCTCCTATCTGTAATAATCTCTCGAATGAAAAGTTTGCAATTTGCTGATTGTGCTTATTTCTAAAAGTTTTGGGCTCTAGTTTTGGTAAGTATGATGTCAAGTTGGCAAGACAAGAAGCTAACCCGTACCCTAATTCACTGATGACTTATTTTTTCAGCGTTTAAAACTTTTCATTTCGTTTATAATCAATTTTGTCCAAATCCTCCATAGCGCCTCCTAACCGTTCGGAGACTGCTTTTTGTTTTAGCAAATTTGTTACTCCTTGAAAAATCTGGGGACTTGTACATGAACCGTGACATTTTCCATTAATGTAAGCGTAGGAATCGTTCGTTCTTAGCGGTCACAGGGCTGCTAATTGCGCCTTATTATAATTGTAATTTGCATATTTGTGTGTGCAGTGCTTCTTTTGGCATGCGAGTTAATTTTTGGGGTTTGCCCCGTTTCTAACCCCATTTCTTTCAGTACAGCTGCAGATAGAGGAATTGAGCCGCCGCCTGCGCACGGGAGAACTCGGAATCCCACCTAACCCTGAAGAAAGGTTTGCCCCCCTTGAATCTGCTAGCCACCCTTTTTGTCGCATCCGATTTCGTTGATATTCGAATTTCTCAATTAATGAACGGGGTAACAGTAGTATGATGTGGGCGTAACGCTCTCATCTTTTGTGCCCCAGTAGAACCTGTTAAAGAGGTGAGGATCCGTAATGTAAATCCACATTCACCAGCAGATCGCGTTTGGTGCAACACGTTCAACGAGACGCTTATCATTCTAATTGCTGCTTCACTTATTTTAACCATTCGTTTCGGTTGTTCGCGTTAGCCGTGAGACCTGGTGAATGAAGTTTGCATTATTTAGCACCTGCCGAAATCATCTCGACTCGTTCAAGATGCGATGGCACGTGCTATGGCTTAATAATCATTTCTGTTATTCTTGACTTTTTAAGTTTCTTTACTGATTCGACGCCTACCGAGTTTGAAGGGATGCTACTGTTACTTATACATGCTGTCATGACTTCTGTTATGAACATACCATATATGATGGTAGTAATGTGTAATGTTGAAGTATCGCATAGTTTGTCTGCGGAATTGTGCTTGAACTTTCAAACTCGGTAGACCCGTGCATGTGTTCTTGATTTTTAAAAATCTGGTTGTTTCAACATTAGCTTTGCTGGGTGGAGCAACTTGCTGCAGACCTCCTATTTGAACGTTACTTTGAGTGTGTCTCGACAACTAATAATGCCTTTGAAATCGAACTAAGCAACAAATTCCTATCCACAGGTGCTTTTAGAAATACGTTTTTAAAAGCGGATGAACAGAAAACTAATTATTATTATTATTATTATCACCTCGTTTGCTATTATTTTCATCTTTAAACGTTTTTTGAAAATAATCCACACAGTTATTCATTTATCTGCAGGATTGTGCCTTTTGAGCAATTCACTTGTGCTCTGCGGCGGGATTGCCCGATCACGGCGCAATTTTGTTGCTAAATGTTTCGCGCTGCCAGAATAATAATAATAATCATTGTTTTAGGATCTGATTTCGTTACCTAAAATATCCAAAACCCATACACAATTCACATTTTCTTCCAGTGAATTAATGTTTATCCTTTGCAGCCCAGCAAAACTGCTGTGTGAGATCATGATGGATGGCAAGCATTCATTAAATTAATTGTTCAAATATTAGGAATATTGTTTTAGAGGGGGAAGGGAATGGAAGGGATACCTCTAGAGTCCATTTATAAAACTTTCACGTGGCCTTGCTTGACATTGTGAAAACCTTTGTTCGCTGATTCAGCATTATTTTATTTGATTGATTGAGTTTAAGCAATCTTAAACATTGTTAGCAAAATTTCCTTTGCATGTAAAAGTGCATCTCTCTCGCTATCTAAGCATTATTTCAGTGCATTGTTTATCAATTCACATTGTTTTAAATCAAGAAATGTTAATTTTGTAACCAAAATTGGACAATTTCTCAAAAATTGACTGAGTAATTACTTAAATTAATTGCCTGCATTATCATACGATTTGTTCAGAAGTATTTGATAGTCGCCGTTTTTATTCAGGCAGCCTAATTACTGCGAAAAGGGTACTTCAAATGGTGCTTGGCTCACTGAGTGCAAACTCAAATTGTGTTAAAAATGGCCATCAGTGCCAGTACTCGTCTAGAACCTTTGTTATTTGGGCTGTTTACAGATCACCATCGCCAGAACCCATTTACAATAACGAGGGGAAGCGCTTGAACACGCGGGAATATCGCACGCGCAAGAAGCTAGAAGACGAACGGCATCATCTGATTCAGCAAATGCTGGATGTCAATCCAGATTTCAAGCCTCCCTCTGACTACAAGTTAGTAAAAGTGAAATTTCTTTGGATGTTTAGATAAGGCTTGGATTTTAATTTTTGTGCCTTGATTTTCACTCGTTTTACTAGGCCGCCTATTGTTCGCGTGAGTGACAAGGTGATGATTCCACAGGAGGAACATCCAGATATTAACTTCGTCGGGCTTCTGATTGGCCCGAGAGGAAACACTTTAAAGGCCATGGAGAAAGACGTGTGTATTCGAACTTTGCACTTCATCGTGTTTTTGCCGAGTCCAGTTTCATTGAGTTTTTGTCATTTATTCTATGCAGACTGGGGCAAAGATAATCATTCGAGGGAAGGGGTCCGTGAAAGAGGGGAAGGTCAGTCGCAAAGATGGCCAGCCTCTGCCTGGAGAGGATGAACCATTGCATGCTTATGTGACAGCAAATAATCCGGAAAGCGTCAAGAAAACTGTTGAAAAGGTTAGGAAATTTTCTGTTCGCCGCTGTGGCACATTGGTTGACAAATGCTGCATTTAAGATGTTTTCACCTAATTGTTTTTTTCTTCTGTTAATCAGATAAAAGAAATAATTCGCCAAGGTGTGGAAGTTCCAGAAGGTCAGAACGATTTGCGCAGGATGCAATTGCGCGAACTTGCCCTGCTAAACGGCACCCTCAGAGAGAGTGACGGACCGCGGTGTACGAATTGTGGAGCTGCGAACCACAAAAGTTGGCAGTGTCCTGACAAGCCAAACGTCACCACGAACGTGATCTGCTCCAGTTGCGGTGGTGCTGGACACATATCGAAAGACTGCAGGGAGAGAAGACCTGGCAGTAGCTTCAGCAGCGGAGGAGGTCCACCTTCGGACAAATCGAAAATCGACGAGGAGGTCATTTTTTTTGGCTTCGTTTTTTCTTCACACATTGGTGTGTCTAACGGACCTAATATTCACTTTGTTCTTGATGTTCTGTTACAGTATATGTCACTGATGGCTGAATTGGGCGAAGGACCTCCGCCACCTACCAAGTCATCGGGTGGGGGCCACAGCCACTCTTCTGGCAACCTATTCGGTGGCCCGCAGGGTCCTCAGCGGGCCATCATGGCCCCACCTCCGCCGCCACCATCCCACGGCCAGGGCCAGCCGCCTCCTGCCCTCGTAAGTCTGCTATGCACTGCATGCGGGAACGAGTAGTGATATTTATGCGCTTTATCAGGATTCTTTCCGTCCCCCGTTTTTCCAAAAGATGAGCCAGACCATCCAGCCGCCATGGAATCCCGGACAGGGAGGAGGCAAACAGCCGGGCATGGGCATGGGCAACATGGGACCCCACCAAGGAGGAAATCCACCTTGGCAGCACGGAGGACCTGGACAGCATGCTTCCTACGCAGGTAACATACAGTTTTCACGACTTTTGTCTCAAAAATATGCTGCAAGTCAAAAAGGTTGAAAATTGCTGCCATAAATGACAAATCTGAAGATCTTATTTAATTTGATTTTCTCTCAAGGTATATTGGCGCAGCCGCCTCCCCCACCCCCTCCACCTCAAGCTGGTGGTCAAGGACCGCCCATGGGTGGAATGCCTTGGATGCAACAGCAAGGCAAGTAGTTTTTTAGAGGTTGAGATTTCGCAAAAATGAAAAGTGAGTTCCAAAAACGTTTGCTAAAGTTTTGAGTGCTTTTTTGTGTATTTTGTCCAGGAATGCAGTGGCAGCAACATCCATCTCCAGTACCCCCGCCAAGGGGGGTAGGCCCCAACCATTGGGCCCATGGCTATGTAGGCATTCCACCTCCACCCCCTCCGCCCCAACTGGGACAGCCTGGAGCTGGTCCCACGATGGACCTCAACGCTTTGGCCCAAGCCGGTTTGCCCAATTTGCTCGCTGCACCCCCGCCGCCTCCTCCACCTCCCAGTTAATTTTAATTTTCGGAAAATCTATTCAAATCAATCTACACGATATTCCATTAATTTTTAACCAACGGGGGCTTTCTTTTGGTAGGACCTACTAAGGTTTTTCCAATTTGTTTCACCCCTACCATCTGTCGAATACCATTTCTTACCTAACTTTTATTTTACATAAGTCCGCTAATGCCACTATAGAATGATTCGTCAAAATTGGAGTTTTGGCGTTTTCTTCTAGTTTAGGAAAAATAAATTGTCCAAATGATCAATTTAGAGTTGTTCCCATTTTAAGAAAAATGAAAACTTAAAACCACCTTACAATTGGGGACAAAGAATTTCGAAACACAAAAGACAGGTCTTGAGCCGAGTAAGATTTCCAGTTTTTCTAGCACCACATTTTTTTTTGTTAAAAACAATGGTGGGCCATTTGCTCGAGAAACAGCATGGAGTTTTGAAACAGAGCTTTCAGCAATAACAAATCCCTTTCTCAGCTCGCACAGACTTTTATTGCCTAGTATCATTTATCGTACCATGCCCCTTTACGTATCTTAATCCAATCCTGTTGTCAAGGTTTGGCTTAATTTAATCGAAAACTTTATGCTTGTAACGATCCAAGTTGATCGCGATTAAATAGCGTACGTGCAAACTTTACCTTGTGAATTGATTCCAAATCTTGCCCAGCTTATTGCTAATTTGGGAGTTCAATATAGTGAATTACAACGAATATTCCAGAATTTGAAAAGTGTTTATTGGGTGCATTCGCTGTGAAATACAAATTATTACAACATGTTTATAGTAGCTTGACGAGCACCCTGCGGTTTATAATGACGATTATGCCAGCATAGTTTTCAGTCGAGTAACAGTTCCATCAACACACACAAAAGCGTTCTTCCAACGTATCAGTTTTGACCAGATTTAAAAAAAGCTTATAACCCTGCAAAACCAAACTAATGAGTAGAGCAGTGTTTCCCAGAAACCCTTCCCTCATGCATCTTAAACTTTTCTTATGTAATGATAAGAAATAGGAATGATGGTGAAACGCATCTTATGGATAATTAGATCAGGATTGGCCAATTTCTAATCATTTAGATCACATTGGCTAAATTTTGTATTGCGATGTAACTGTTTCCCTGCTAAATGCATAATGTCCAATGATATATATTGCTCATTCAATAGTTTCTTGATTCACTTCTTAAACATTTTACTGATACTTTGGGAAACGCTGAAGTAGACAAATCATGCTTACATATGTACTATCGTTTGGATACCAAACTTGGTGTGTGCTTGTGTTACTTTAAATTTGGTATATAGTGTTTGTCAGCTCATGCTTGAGCATGTGAGGTTAATCATGTTTTTTGCTGGCCTTAGTTGGACCAGCATCGTGCGTGCTGTAACAAGCGTCCAAATAACTGTATGTTAATTCGGAGACCATGGATCGATCTGGAATGCTCTGGGCCATACCATAGATAGCAGCCTGAAAACGAAGGATAGTGCTGCAAGTTAGTGAAATTATAATTTCAGAGCAAATAAGATTGAGTCAATTTATTCACTTGCCTTTCCTCCTTTGTCAGCCTTTGGATCTTTCATGATCTCTTTGACGCACAATGAAACGTCTCGAAGAAATTGATCAGCCACATCATCAAATGTGTGCATCATGGTTACGCACAAATGCACGCTGTGTGTTATTAAGGTTCACTTAATTATGCCACTAATTACTAAATTATAAAAGTGTTTCCCATTTTAATAGGCTCACACTGCTTGAAATAGCAACGAAACTGGACTTTCATCCAAAAAATGTTATCAATATATAATATTACTCAAGAATTTTTTAGTTTTTCAGTCCAGACATCAATGACGTTCCACTTTTTTGTTTATGAAGTGTTGAGCCAACCATACTGGGAAACATTGTCATAAAATTTTGATTATCACCTTGACGGAAACTGCAAAGCATTTAGATTCCATCCTTTTTTGGTCAAGTCATCGGACAAGCGATAGATGTCGAAATCGCGAGACCCTATGGCGATAACGCTTACTTGAGGCTCTCCCAAAATATAGATATTTCGAATTTTTCTAAGCCTTTGGGTATAAAATTCGATAAGAAGCTAGAATTAGTCCGTGTTAATGCTAGGAATGCACGTCATTAGTATTTTTAATCTCTTTTTACCCTTGTTCGATTTTTCTTGTTGTCGTGATAATTCTCCTGGTCATATCCACGTATCCAGTCTCTCCAAAATGCAAAAGCGTGGCCCAACACGTGGCAATAATGCCACCAGATCGGCTGCCTATTTCAAACAATATTTCATTTCATTGCTTAAAATCCATTATTTATGAAATTAGTGTTTTTCTGAAATAGTTTTGCCTTTGGCATTCCTATTCATTGGAGAACATGTCCTTAACATGCTGCAAATGTCATAAAACGAGATTCTTTTACCTGGGATGCTGGGAGAGGCATAAATACCCCCTGGCCAATCTGGAGTAACAAAATACTGGAAGTGCCGGAGACTAGGATCTTTGTATATCACGACAGATGTTCCCTTTGGGGCTGATCCATACTGAAAGGCAAGTTCAATTAATAAGTTGATTTTTGACTATTAGTATTGAGAGCTAACAAAGCATTTAACATTGTGAGATTGGATTTTTACCTTGTGAGTGTCACAGGAAATGCTAGTCACGCCTGGAACTCTGAAATCAAATGGAGGAAGGGGAAAGCCTGCCTTTTCCATGAATGCAATAAGGAAACCGCCTAAGCAGGCATCTACGTGAACTGGAATTTTGTACTTCAAGCCAAGCTGAAATGAAGAAAATTTCAGGTTTACTCTCTATGCATATTTTAATATAAGATTGTTAGCAAATTTTTATTTCTCTAGCCCCGAGTTATCCAAACTGTTAACCATGATAGTCCCAAGGGTTTAAAAGGGCTTTCCAATTAAACAAAATTCTGAATTGTCTATC
This sequence comes from Kryphioiulus occultus, assembly GCA_034687865.1. Lineage (NCBI taxonomy): Eukaryota > Metazoa > Arthropoda > Diplopoda > Julida > Julidae > Kryphioiulus > Kryphioiulus occultus. Next base: position 775 of record JAQGAF010001213.1, on the reverse strand, counting down.
TCAACATGCAATGGAAGTTAATCTTAACCCAGATAGATATGGATCAGATCATGCTGATAAAAAAATCTAGACAAAGGTATTTTGTATTTACTGGATTTTGGACTTCCAAATCAACAGTTATCCCCTCCCCAAAATTTAACGATTCTTCTAAGAATGCACTCATAATCTTGTGAATCGGTATCAATCAACGAGTGAAATTTAGCACTAACTGCATTCTTTTATAAAGATAGCAACTCGCTTGCGTGGCTTTTGTCTCGAAAAGGACTCTGTTTTCATTGTATTTTTCAGGAGACGTAAAAGCTTGCCTTGGCAACTTCTTCGACTGGATCACAGATTCCATGAGGGAAATGTGGAGCCGAGGCTACCAGCTAGAAAAAAAACCTGAAAATTAGCTAGCATAGCAACAATAAGGAAAGGTAGTAACAAAGCAGTCTGATTAACTCACCATACACGTGTCTTTGGTAATGGCCTTTCTCAAAGCCTTCAAGTCCACTTTGAATGTGATTGAATCGAACGGAACATGAGTGATTTTGGCATTCATGAGCATAGCCGCCTTGTCAAAGGCAGCATGAGCGCTGGCGCAGCAAACAATCTGGGGTCGTCTGATCCCTAAGCTTAAGGCTCGATCTCTGTAAGCCTTGCAGGCCAGAATGATACTCTCGGTCCCGCCGCTGGTCAACTATGTAATGAAACAACTTCCCATGTTTGTTTGTTTGTTTGTTTGTGGAATTTTTAACGTTGGCCTATTTTCGCACCTATTGGGCCCATCACCAAC
>JAQGAF010001212.1:0-33982 GCA_034687865.1 Kryphioiulus occultus | reverse complement strand
TGCCATGGTTACGACGAGAAAAGAACGACGCCTGGAAAGTGTAATTCAAATCGGAACGAAGTAAATCGTGAATAAAATAATTATCAGGATAAATTGCTGATATTTCTGTCAATCATGCACTCAAGTAAGGTCCGCTGAATAACTGGTAAGTTAATTTTGTAATGATTTGTGTGTTTTTAAAACACGTAGTATAAAATAAAATGTAACATGACGATAACATGAGGAATTTAACTCCTTCACCGGCTTAATTGCAATTTGAAATTTTCCGCTATTTTCGAACTTGCCGCCAACAGGTTGCCCCTTTGCAAAATGGCGCCGGCCGCGTATGGTGGCGCCATCGTGCGGCGGTACGAGCAACTATGTTGGATACCCTTTACAAAATGGCCGCTGCCACCGCTTTTAATCTTGCAGCTTTCAATGGCAAGCTGGTTTCGTCCTATAAACCGGAGTTTTTTAATCGGATTTTATCATCTTCGATAAAAGGAATATTATTAGCGACGGCGGGGCGCATCGGGCCCTAATATCGCCATTTTCGACGCGTTTGAAGCTACGGAGACACGATGTCACGACCCAGTTCCCAGCGGCCCACAGCCTCACAGGCCATTGCCATTCCTCTCAAAAAGGTAATTAATTTCAGCGATTAATTACGAATTCCTCGTTTTTTTAATTGGGGATGACGTTGAGAGAGTCCAGCTTTCGTCTGGTGAACTCGTGTACGTCTGTCCTGTGGCGGAAAGGACGTGGGAGATTCAGTTGCCAACTCCATACCAACTTGTTTATGTTGTCAAAAAGCGGATATTTTGAGCCCCAAAATGAATTTGGGGCTAGGTTTCGTCTGTTTTTGACCCCGTTTCACCCTGACCTTGGAACTCGACGAAGTACGAGCGAGTTCACTCGAGTTTGCCGGCTTTTTACGTTGTTTTTGCTAAAGTACGAAGAAAGTTGGAATTCGGTACAGGGTGGCCCAGAAGTCGCCGCGGGCATAGCTTTCGTTGCCATTGGCAACTACATGTATTTGAATTTGGTGTTTGCTTTGTTTCTGTGCCCTTAATTGAAATTGAAGACTTGTGTTGACGATCCAACCAACCGTATCTAATGAACTTCACCGAAACAGGTGTCATTCGTCCGTTGTTACGCAGCTTGAAACAAAGTCCTAGCTGGCTATCATGACTTCATGAAATTAAGTTCCCAAATTTCGTTAAATTGTTGGATTTTTTTCCAGATTGTTGACAGCTTCAGGGTTCCCGCAGAACCAGGGAATCCTGAATAAGTCAGGGAATTTGTTACTGACTGGGAAATCTGGGAAAGTCAGGGGAACTTTGACATTTTTGAAAACTTGTTATTATAATTTCAATTCAGAGGGTATTTCGTGTAACTATCATGTTTTGTCCTTTGTACAATGATAAAAAAAGTTTAGCTTCATTACAACATTATCGAAAACTGCCAAATTAAAACAATTCCAAGCATCTCAGTAGCCTAGGCCTACTACTAATTAAAAATCCGAATTGAAAAAAAATGCATTAATAGTTTGATTCGTGTGAATTGGTTTATTAAACAAATTCGATAATTATCTTCCTAGTCAATAGCCATATTGGTTAAATATGCTTTATGTCAAAGGGCATTCTCTTGTTTACCTTGGGCTTTCAGTGTATTGGTCGATGGGAAATGCACAGGGTCAGGGAAAAATACAAATTTTGACCTGGGGAAACTAGGAAATTCCAGTGATTTTTCTGTTTCTAACGCAGTGAGAACCTGAATGTTATTCCTAGCTGAAGTTTTATTGAAGTTACCTAGTTTTGTCAAACGTTTGAGTGAAATGTCAAAGTACATGTTACTTGTACCTATTCCAAAATGTGCGCTACTTGTAGGCTATGGTCAGTTGTCATTTGGTATAAATTGTCGTTTTTCCACCAAAAAAAATTGCCGAAATGCAATGGATCGTAACTCATGGCTTGGCGGTTTAAGCCACAGAAGGAGTTAATAAATAAGAAGGATGAGGATCGTTTGGAAGCACAAATAGCAGCTCGTGCAATTAACATAAAGGTAGAAATCGTGTGGAAGAAAGTCGATGATTGATTGCAATTTTAATAGGGGTTCAGTGGCCGAAGCATAAAAACCGAATAAGGTCAACGTCGCCAGGGTTGAAGCCCCGGGAAGTCCGGGAGGAACGTGATTTGGCAACAATAAGCTTGAAAAACCTGGAAGCGTCAACCAATTTTGGGATGTACCATCTGCCGTTAGCGTAATCGGAGATTAAATAGGCTTTTGTTACGACAATTTCCTAGTATCCATGTATCCACGTTTCCTAGTATCCTAGTAGCCATGTAGAAAACTGTCCATGCAAAAGAACGTTTTTGGAGAAATTTCCTATACAAATATTTTTTTCAAATATTCATGGTGAAATGGGCAAAAATTGAGCAAAATCGAATTATCGATTCATAAGATTACTAAACATGTGTGTTGGTAAATCGATCAGGGGATTTTCATTAGTCACCCATGTGTCACTTGCACTCAAAAGTATTTTCCAATGATGCTATTATCGTCTGGTTCGATCTTTGTTGAAGTCTAGCAGTTGCGAAAAGCGCATGATTGATGGCGATTTTAACCAGTTTACAACTACATGTAGTTAGTTGCAAAACTGATATTAAATTGGTTGCTACTGTAACTAGACGTGCGACCCGTCTGGAATATGCAGGGTGTCCAAAATTCTAAGGACTTTAGCCTGACTTCACAGTGTTCCACTGTAGTTGATGAACTCTGTGAAGTCAGACTGAATTTTTTTAAGTTCCAAGGCATTCATTGGATTCTGAAGTCTTTGAAGGATCAAGTAGTCAAATTGAAGTCTGTGAAGTGCCACACTAGTTATTGAAGCCTGAAGTCAGGCTGAAGTAATTCAATCAGTTCAGCGGAAAGCCATTGTCTTAATTCAGTGGAATTCCAATGTCTTAATTCAGTGGAACTCCAATGTCTTAATTCAGTGGAACTCCAATGTCTTAATTCAGTGGAACTCCAATGACTTAATTCAGCGGAAATACAATGACTTAATTCAGCGGAACTCCAATGACTTAATTCAGCGGAACTCCAATGACTTAATTCAGTGGAACTCCAATGGCTTAATCCTGTGGAACTCCAATGACTTAATTCAGCGGAAATACAATGACTTAATTCAGTGGAACTCAATGACTTAATCCAGTGGCTCCAATGACATAATGCAATGGAACTCCAATGACTCCATTGCGTGGATCTTCAATGACTCCATTGCGTGGATCTTCAATGACTCCATTGCGTGGATCTTCAATGCCTCCATTGCGTGGACCTACAATGACTTCATTGGATTTTCAACGACTCCATTAGAACTTCAACATGTACACCTGACTTCACTACTTGTTAAATGACTGACTCTAGGGGGGCTGACCTTCCGTTCTTGGAGAAAGTTTGGTTCCCATGTTGGGGAGCCGACACACTGTTTTGCAGACGTCACGGACTACGCCACCTGGCGAGTCACCTTGCGGACAGACATCCCGAATTCCTGCACGTGAGTCACTTTCCTTGACCCCGTGCAACTTGAGATGCGTCTGCGGGCGCCCAGGGACACTGACCCCGAAGCCCGAATTCCGGATGTGCCCGCACGGTCTCACTTAGCCCATATCGGGCTGGGACGTCCCACACGTGGGCGCCCCCTGGATGGGCGCGAACCAATTAAATTGAACCATTTTCTCACGATTTGGTGCTGCGGCGCCTTGTAAGGTCACGAGGTCCACCCACGCACACTAGGAAGTACATGGCCCAAATTTCGATGCCCCCAAACCAGTTTCGGGAGGGCGCCACCTGGCGCCCACGCCAGGATTGAACCATGGGACAATCCCCCAAATGGGAAATGGTTTTCTACTCTGGAGGCCGTGGTGCAGGAATGTGCAAGAACTGAGCAATGTTATGATAATGGAAAATATTATTATTATTATTATTATTGGCAATAATTTATTGATTGCTCAAACTGGTTCTATGTTGGAAACCAGTGTGCATCAAGTGCAATGGGAATGGTTTCTCCTGTTCTGAAACCCGAAATGACCTAATTAACCTTAATTAGCAGTTCCCAACAAGGTTTATTGAAATTTGGCCATGTGCATGCCCACATCCACAAGGATCATTGTTAGTTGTTATCGCTGGATTCAATGCAATGCGTTATGTTCACACGCAGGCGATAGCATAATCTGGTTTTTAATATTTCGTGAGTATGAGCAATATAAAGTTACCGTGTAGTTAGACGTGTTATCAATTTTTTTTTGGGAAATTCTCTACAATCGCTATGACTATTCATAGAATGATTAATGTGAGAATCAATTTAATGTAGGTCTGTAGGATAATATCAGGAAGCGTGGCCGCCATCTTGTTCGGCTTTTCAAGCGTATTTATCTTTCGTAGTTCGTGTAAATGGGGATAATTATTTTCGAAAAAAAAAATTGAGATAAAGGAAATCGTTGGCTATATCATCCAACGAAGATGGCGTTTATAAAAGTAATTTGTAAAGTGAGATAAGCGCTTTATCGTTTCCAAAAATAAATAAAACAAGTAATCTTGTCTGACAAAGGCCCCATGTTCCAAAAAGTATACATTGATTGTTAAAAGGAAAGGTTTTCAAAAGAGCACCTCAGCGCCTTATTGCAGAATTGACCGCTTGATAAAAATTCTAGTTGTGTGGCAAAGATCACATCACAAATTGTCAACCCTGTTTTTTTTAAAATTATTTTATGCGGTTTTGTGTTTATTCTAACATAGACTAACCTAATAATGTAATTTCTTTACTTAGCTGCCCTAACCGCAGGCAAACACTGCCAGCTTATGAGCTGTTAGGAGAAGCCCACTTTCTCATTGCGTCTATGCTGGAATATGGCAGCAGCAGGGAATATTCCGAAGTACAGCCCAATCTTTTACTAACTGCCGTACTAATCGGATGCTTGGATGCATTGAATTAACCACATGTTGGTGTTTTATGGATGACCCTTCAGGTCGATATGTTGAAACATTTGAATTGTGCGATATTTCTCAAAAACCGATTTCTGTTTATTTAATTGGTCAGATCATTTCCATATTTCAATTAAAAACATGCAGTATAAGTAAAACAATGCTTATACATGTACTACTACTACGAATAATAATTATAATAATTATATACTGTAATAAGGCTGTATTATGATAGTACCTGCTGCATGACATGATTCACAATGGACACAATGAGAAAGTGGGCTTCATCTAATGGCTCCTGGGCTAACAGTGATTTCCTGCGGTTAGGGACTGATAAATAAATTACGTTTTTAGGTTATTTTAGGGTAGGTTAGTTCAGGATAAACACAAAAGCATAACAAGGAAAAAACGTAGAGAAAATTGCGACAATATTCTGGTCTACTAGACAAGTACGATTGCAATATGTATATTTTGTGAACTTTTGGAGCAGAAACTATCCTGAAGTACTGTATACTCAATAATAATAGGTATACTGTACATGTTACAATTATGATGCTTAATTAAAGCTGAGTAAATTTATTGATTTAAATTATTTAATGTACGTGTCTGGGCAATTGTAGCATGACCAACACGAAAATCATTCCAATAATTAGCTGTCTACCGGTTATGGAAGTCGCGGAAAAGTGATGAAATGAAATCCAGGTCATGGAAGTCTTGGAAAAGTCATGGAGTGTACGTCAAGGTCATGGAAAAGTCATAAAATTTAGATCAAAATCATGGAAAAGTCAGGAAATTTACAACAGCTTCATGGAAGTTTTCTCTTTTGATTCACAAAATAAAAATTTGGGTTTAAATTCTTCATTTGCCACCTATTTTCACAAAAACTCTCGCCTCTGGCGTGTTTTTGGCCGATAATCATGTCTCCGACAGTGATCGATATTGTTTCTGAAAATCGCTATTTAATCATGACATAAAACTTTAACGGCCCCATATTCTAATAGGCATGGAAACTTTTTTGAAGTCATGGAATTTGCAGTATCAAATCCAGTAAACAACCTGAATAATTTGGCCATGTAGTACAGCACGTTCCTAAACTAGTTCCTTTCCAGACCAATTCATAAATTCCTTAATTCCAGACGTTCGTAATTGTTGTTTTTCGAGATGAATTCAATCTTAATCTGTCGAACCGCAATTGCCAGTTCGAGGCTCCTCCATTAATGACTGGTAATTGCGCCTTAATTCGGGATCTTGAGCAGTTTTTGGGTCGAAGAAAGCTCCATTTTCGGCAAGAAAATTGACTAACGGGCCGTTTAACGAGTGATTCCGCTTTTTTCCCGTTGCGCGGGCACCAATTAGGATTTATGGCGATCCATGTTAAGGTCGGCGTATCGCTGTTTTTCCCGACCTGTTGTTGAATGGAAATGTGTTGTAAAACAGCGTGAACACGAAAGGTTAATCAATTCGGAGGTTCGATTAGAGATAAAATGCTAACACCTCCAGCATGCCAAATGGCGGTTTGCACGACCGTTTAAAACTACTTTAGGGTGGATTGATTGTCCCCATAAAACGGACGTTCGCACTGTTTGAATGGCAAATTTTCACGGGTCTGACGTCATCAGAGCCAAATATTGGGGTTTGTGAACTCCCCAAATATTGATGCTTGACAAAAGGCACTATCGTGAGTGGTCGTTATAGAAAGGTTTTGTTGTGCCATAGAAAAATCGGTCTGACCCCTATCCCCATCCTACAACTTTGGACGTTGTTTATGCATGACCCCTAAAACGATTTTGTGGTTTCTGTTTTTAACATGGATTTATATTCAGTGCTAAAGCAGGGTTTTCCTAGACCTGGAAAATTCGCAAAAGTCAGGGAAATTGAAAAGGGCTGGAAAAGTCAATGAAATTCAACACGTCACTAATTATTGATTAACACCAAAATCGTATAAATAAGTTGTTCTTGGTTTCCTTCGCATTTTAACATGTATTTATATTCCGTGCAAAAACATGGTTTTTCCAAGAATTGAAAAACCTGGAAAAGTCAGGGAAAATTGATTTACTTTGAAAAAGTAAGGCAAATTCAACACGTCTACATTCATGATGAAATTGTCAATTTAAAAAATAATCTAAATTTGCTTTTTGTATAAAATTAGCAATAAATGCATCAACTCTAACATTGGCATACATGTATATGCGATGTTTGCTTTCATTTTCTGTGGTCATGCAGGGAAATTTGATTGAAAACCAGGAAAAATCAGGGAAAAGTCAGGGCTGTTGAAAATATAAAAATTTCATTCTGGGGGAAACTGGTCACAAAATCTGTCAGCTGTTTAATGTATTAGGATTCTGTGTAGAAATCTGCACTTTTCAAATTCTTAAAATTAGTAATTATTTTTTTAACTTTCGAACTTTTGCAACCAATGCAAGATAGTTTCATGCTGATTTAAGTTGTACATTTTAATTCCTTTCATACATGAACCTGTATATTTATTCCACGCAATGAAGGTATAATACATTTTTAATGTTTTAGACATTTATTTACCTAATAAGACTTGGCCAAAACTATTGCAATTTTAAAAGGAATTCATCAACATACTTTTATGCAATCAGTCAGAATCTATACATAATCCAAGATGCACTTCAACTTGACTTAATTTTAAACATGTTCATTGACAATTAGTATTATTACTGTGTTTTCATCTGTGTAATTTTTGAATATTTGAAAGAACGTTTCGTTGACATGAAGTGAATTTTTTTCTACCAATTAGAATTTATTGGTGTCAGCTGTTGTTTCGTTAGGCTTAAGTCGTGGTTTATAAAAAAGTGTATGGGAAAGTATTGCGATGTGACCTTTACAGAACTTCAATGCGACGGTTGGAAATCGAATTTTTTATTTTTTTGTGGGTGCAAAATACATATGTTGTAAACATAAGTAGAAGTTGCTGCGCACGTCCACATGCTAATTCCTATCATCAACGTAAACAACTTATCATTGTTGGGCTGTCAAGTGCATCGGCCATGTTTTCAAGATTAGAAACATGTTCCCGTCCAGTTTGACATGTCAGTTTCGATGGCTCCATCTTGGCGCTGTTCTTGCTTATTTTCTGAAAACTAGACTAAACTCGGGAAAAAGTGTTTGTTGCCAAAGTGTTAACACGACGTTTGTCAACTTGAAAATCGTAGAAAATGTGTTTATCTAAAGGGTGGTAAAACTTGTCCCATTCAGCTCCTGAGCCGATTGGGAAAGCTAGTATGTACGAAAATAATTCGACTCCAAACGTTCCTTTATTTTTGGCACCATCGGCGCATCCAGACAACTTGTCAATATTTATTGTTGTCGTTTCTGGCTAAAAACTTCTAGTTGCCAAGTTGACTTAAATGATGTGACGTCATCTGGTAATGGGGCGTCAACAGCTTTTCTGTGTCTTTAGTAAACTCATTTCGCCAAAATTTCAACATATACTTATTGTGCCATTTGGAAGGAATAATACCCATATTAGGAGAACTCAACTTTCGAAACAGTGCTGGAATTGGAGAGTTACTATCCCGTAGTATCTCTCACATAGTAACTCACAACGTCAATCTGGTTGACTTTGAATTGCTGACAATTCGTAATTCCTTGGGTTATACTATGGAATATGCCCTGCTGCTTTCTTGCGTCGACATAAACGCTACGAGAAAGTGGGCTTCTCCTAACGGCTCGTAGGCTGGCAGTGATTGCCTAACGGCAATTTCAGCAAAATCAAAACTTATAGTGATGCCCAAATGTTTAGCTGCAAAATAACTTTGGAATCCCATGGCGATGTAGTCATAAACATTTGGCCACCAGTGTATATTTAGTTTATGTTGAATCATGTCAAGTCAGAAAAACACAAAAAAAACATGAAAATAATGGTAAATTGAAACAGCTAGTGCAGGTGATTTTCAGGAAATTCGACTATTGTCTGGAAATCTGTTGCTGCACATTATGACAACGGTTGTGATCTACTTTTTTCTAAAATCTCGCTTACGGCATTTTCATTATTCCACTAACATTTCCTAATATTTTTTATGAAAAATCCACTAAACTACAAGTGAACCTAACATCCATTATTTCTGCTTAGTTTGTAAGAGAAATCTGCCTAATGTGTTATTAATTGATAAATACGGTGGCCGGCTACTTTAGAAAATTTTCAGCAAAAAAATCCTCTGCAGTGTTTCTATCATCGGAAGTGGAATTAAGTTCGCAACAATGCAATGTTTTTCATCGTTATTAGTACCAATACATTAAATACCCATTGTTTATTGTGGGTTTTGAAAAATGTTGCCTATACGGCCAAGGAAATTGAATTGATGATTCTTCCAGTAGGCAAACTCTGATTCTCATATATGTACTGTATATCAAAGTCATGAAATGAGTTTCAGGTTACGGAACTCGTCGATGTCGTGATATTCACATCATGGTCATGGAAAAGTAATGAAATTTACAATAGGGTCATGAAAGTTTTCTTTTCATTGATTCACAAAAATTTGTCTAGTCATTGCTTCACAAAAATTTGGGTTTAAATTCTTCATTTCGCATATATCGTGTTTTTGGCCAATTCAGGGCATCTATACCGGACATGAAATTCGTGGAAAAGTCATTTTCGTCTGTCGTCTTTTTGGCCAATAATAATTTCTCAACAGTGGTAGATATTGTATCTGAAAAATCGCGATTTAGTCATGACACTGATGACATAAAACATGAACGCCCCATATTCTAATAGACATGAAACAAAATTTGAAGTCATGAAAAAGTCATGGAATTTGCAGTGCCAAATACATTAGACACCCTGAATAATCATGTCGCCACAGTGGTAGATAATGTTTCTGAAAATTGCTATTTAATTATGACATGAAACTCGAACGGTCCCATATACTAATAGGCATTGAAAATTTGTTGAGGTCTTGGAAAAGTCATAGAATTTGCAATACCAAATCCAGTAGACACCCTGATCATTTGGCATCTGAAGTTTTTTCGATGGAACTTCACGCTGATCTCCAATGGACTCCCAACGTTTTTGGGGATTTTCCCATTTGTTGAGCCTCAGCCTTCCTAAATTAAAAAATGGTTTCAACTAGCTAATTGCTCTGAATGTTTCCATTCCACCTCTAGCATTTATCCACTTTTAATTCCTGATCAATTTTTTTCTGTTGTTAATTGCAACAACGTGTTCATCCGCTAGGTGTCCCTGGGCAGAGTCAGAGCGTTCGTTAACTCTATCCCGTGGTGCGCTACGGTCCATCAGCCAAGGTCGTTGGTGGTGACTTTTTTTGGCGGCCCCTCCTTCGTTTGTTTCGGGGAGCTTAGCGGTGCTCGTGCCCGGCCTGCCAACGAGTGTCGCCCGGCAAGGTCGGAGTTCCTTCTCGCCTCCTAATCGCTCGTTAAAGTCGAGCCAATCTGGTTCCACTCGCACTCACGCCTTATGGGTCAAGGGTGGGCCTGGCCCACGTTGCTCGACGAGCCAGATTCAGTCTGAAGCGGGCTGCTACACGGTGAGGACGTCATATTTGAGCACCTGCTGGTGTGGGACGTTGTGACTGCTGAAGACACTGTTTTCAACGATGGAAGCTTGTCTCGTACCGTTGGGACAGCCAGAGAACTCTTGACGTGATCAGGTTGATGAGGTCGTAACTGCTGAAGAACCCTTGATATGACCAGGATTGATGCTTGACAGATTTAACTCCAACTATGATGTTGTCGTAATTGCTGAAGAACAATTGATATGACCAGGACTCCAACGAGGTTGGCTTTAACTGCTGAAGAGAACTTGATGTAACCTGGATTGATGCTTGACAGATTTGACTCCAACGATGATGTTGTCGTAACTGCTGAAGAACAGTTGATGTGACCAGGACTCCAACGAGGTTGGCTTTAACTGCAGAAGAAGTGTTGATATGACCTGGATTGATGCTTGGCAGATTTGACTCCAATGAGGATGTTGTCATAACTGCTGAAGACTTCTTGAAGTGACCAGGGAAGTCTTGAAGTGACCATGACTGATGCTTTGGTAGATTCGGTTCCACTAAGGCTATGGTGGTAACTGCTGAAGAACACTTGATGTGAACAGGATTTTTGCTTGTCAGATTATATCCCACCAAGACTGGTTGTAGCTATTGAAGAGGACTTGATGTGACCAGGATTGATGGTTAGCAGATTGGATTTCATTGAGAATGTCAACATAAATACTGGAGAACTCTTGGTGTGACCATAATTCTTATGGCAGAGTGGATATCAATGAATCTGTGGTTATAACTGCTGAAGAAGTCTTAAGGTGACCAGGATTAGTGTTTGACCTGCAAGATTCTCAAAATTCGGCGATAGATATATGGTTGTTCCAAGAGTAATGGAAGATCAAAGAACATCAGCTGTAAACTGGCCTTAATGTTTGGGAATGGAACTGTCTACTAAGGCCGTTGCCAAAGGCGAAATTGGCGCTTTAACGAGTGATCATCCGGTAACTGACAGTTTGCTGGTTTTAAATCAACACTTGGATAAGATCAGACTGACGCCAGATAGTGCAAGGTTTGCAGGATGATTTCATGAATGGCGTATAATTTTACTGTCATCGTTGCAATTAGTGCTATTTTTACCATTAACGGTATCGTTACCAATGCAAAGTCCAGTTTTCCCTAATTGCTCATCAGTTTGGCGCTGAAGATGGACGTGCACCATAGCGTTCCCGTGAGGCGCCAGAGACGCTTCGGACAGTGCGAAAATGCGTTCCGGAAACAGTTGGCGCACTATTCGGCAATGGCAAGTGTTATGCTTTACATCCTTTGTTAACTGTCAGCACTGTCTGCTACACTGTCTAGAATCAAGTTCTGTAAGTCTCTCATTGTCTCTTAGTTAAATGCTAAATTGTGGCAGGACATTGTGCTGTCTTCGTTGGTGTCCTGTCCTCCTGTCTGGGGATTTCAGGACATGACAGTGAGCAGTACGTGTATTCGAATCAGCTGACATGTACTGTAAGTGCGTCAAAATGTATTGGAAAACATTACATGTGCTGGTAAATCGGGTGGCAGGTCACTCTTTGCACTAGTTTTGAGATAAAAATATTCTGAAGACAGTGGCATGACAGTAGTAAGCTTACAACTTCTGCTTTCCGACCTCGAAAACTGTCTCAGGGCAACTGTCCTACCTGATGCTAGAAACCTACGTAGTTTTTGCAATTTTTTGCAGACAGGAAGTTGTCAACAAGGACGTCTGTCCGACACTGCTGTCGCCTGATATGGAGGCCGGTTATCTCACTGATGACAGTATTAACTCTTCATGACGTGCCGTCCCTTGACTACTGTTTGCTCAATGATAGGATAGTAGCCAAGTTTGGGTGAAGGTTGCATTCTACTTGATTACATTTACCCATGTTAAGTATGCAAGAAGATTGTCAGGCAAGGCAACATACTGTCTTAAGACCTTGTTTGCCAACGTCTGACAGAAGTTGTTGTCTTTGATTACCAGAGAAGTCAGCTTACTGTCACATAACAACTTGTCGTGGGTTTCTGACGGTAGTTGCTCTCTTCTTGAGTGTCAGAAAAGACAGCATGTTGTCTTAGCACCTTGTTTGTGAGCTTGTGAAAGCAGTTACTGTCTGTGTGACTATCGGAACAAGGCAGTAGACTGTAATGGTAACTTGTTTTTTGACCTTCTGTAGACAGTTGCCGTCTTCCTGAAAGCCAGTAAACGGGGAAGCAAACTGTCATAATACCTTGTTGGGAGATTCTGACGGTATTTAATTGCTGTCTTCTGATTGTCAGTACAGGCAGCATACTGTCATTGCAACTTGTTTGTCAGAAAAGTCAGATGTACCTTGTTTGTGAGCTTGTGAAAGCAGTTGCTGTCTTTGTGATAATCTGAATCAGAAAACACAGCATTCTGAGAGATTTTGATGTTAGTTGGGTCTTTTTGGTTTGTCAGGAAAGTCAGCATTCTCATTACTGTGATGATCTGCTACGTACTGTCAAGACTGCCATAATTATCATGTAGCGTTCCCACTTCATGGAAAGTCAGGGAATGTCAGGGATATGGAAAAGTGTCAGGGAAATTGATATTTAGTTGTTTGCTTTGGATAATTGATTAGTCATCATCTTTTATACAATTTTCGATAAAAGCCATTTTTTTCTTACTTTTTTACAAGAAAATGTCATGTAAATGTCAGGGACTGTGTCTCAGAAAAGCATTAGAAGAGCTGTATTTGTCTACTTTTTATAAAAATTTCATCTACGGCGTTTTCATCACCATTACAATTTCTTAATATTTCTTATGAAAGCAACTAAAATACACCTACTATCCATTATTTCTGCTAATGTGAACATTTATGCCCTTGTGTAAAAATGTGAAAAATTCATAGGAAATGAATTTCATCAGAAAGCCAGCTTAAAACCGAGGAATTTCCCTCCATTCAGTTCCTTGATTTCGTAAAAAACGTACTAAAAGTTGATTACTTTTATTAATTTTTTTTGATTACCTGCGGCGCTCTTTTGGAGCCTAATAGGCTATGTATAAGAATCTTCAAATTAATGCATTGTCTTTAAAAACTTTCCATGAAAATACACTTGAAATCCATTTTTGGTCGAATTAAAAAAAATTCGCTTACAGCGTTCTCTTAAACATTGACACTCAATTTTACACCATAATTTTTTATAGAAAAGCAAGCTGAAATCCACTTTGTGGTCTACTTTTGTAAAAAAAAAATTACCTATGGCGTTCTCAATATTGTAGGGGGGGTCGCGTCCTGCAGTTTCAGATGCACTGTTATAGCTCTTGAAATAGCCTATTTTTTAAAAAAAATATTAGTAAAAATGTGAAAAAAATCAGATATTTTCGTATGAAAAAATTTCCAAAAGACAGATTCGCATGAGAAAAACCAGATAATTGCATGTGACATTTTTTAAAAAAAATGTCAGATTCTTGGATGTGAAAAAAAAATTTGAAAAATTATACACCAACTGGCCACATGTCATGAGAACCTTAGATGCATAGACCCTAATGTCGTCTTTTTTGTCTTTTTCAGCATTCTGACCATGGGCCAGAGGCACTGTCTCCAGCAGCGGTGGCGCCCTCTTCGCTGCCGGCCCGCCTGGGTGACGATGAGTTCCCCTACACCCACCACCCCCCCGTCCACCTGCACCACTACCTGACCCATTCTGGGATCCATTCCGGTCTGCACCGGAAGTCGCGTTCCTTCAACAGGGCAGTGTCCGAGGAGGTCAGGAGAAGACGGGAAAGTTTCGCTACATTTTCGGCCACCCATCACCTGTCCATCGGCACCCTCAGCCCAGCGGCATCACACGCAGGTCAGTTGAACTCATGTCTCTCCACGTCCTTCTTGATGGCTTTCTGAAGAATTTCCAGAAACCATTGAACTGGAAGTTGTGGAAATTTCGCCATTGGGTTTTGTGCGTGGTTTCATGCTCTTGGCGCTGGGTTCTCATCGACGTCAGAAGTGAACGTTAATGCGTTTACGACCTGAGATTTGGAGGAACATAAAATGTCGCGGTGACATGTTGTCCTTGGAACGTTTTTTGGTCAATGACATCCACTGGAAATAGGCGATTGGGAGATGGTGTCGAAAGTTGTCATTCAAATGAGGTTTAGTCCAGATATGTGTTTGTTGTGGGTGGGGTGCAAGTCCATATACTATTTTCGTTTGGTTCTTGAAGAAGTTCTTAAGAAATCCCTGCTACTTTTGTAGTTCTTAAGGAAATTGCTGCAACATTTGTAGTTCTTAAGGAAATTCTTGCAACTTTTGTAGTTCTGAAGGAAATTGTTGCAACTTTTGTAGTTCTTAAGGAAATTCTTGCGACTTTTGTAGTTCTTAAGGAAATTGTTGCGACTTTTGTAGTTCTTAAGGAAACTGTTGCGACTTTTGTAGTTCTTAAGGAAATTACTGCAACTTTAGAAGTTCGTTGAGGAATTCCTACAAGTTTTACATTGCTTTGTGAAATTGCTACAACTTTTGGGGCTCTAAGAAATTGTTTAAAAAATAGAAATATCTAGAAGTTGTATAGTTCTTGAAAATGTCTGCGACTTCTTTAAGGACTTCTTTAAGGAATTAAAGAACTGCAGAACTTTGTTAGTAACTGTTAAGAAATAGAGACAACTTTTGTTGTACGGAGAAATAATTTAAGAAACCAAGAAATTTCTAGAACTTTTATTTTCTGGAACAAATTTCTACAACTTTTGTTTTTCTTTAAGCAATTCTTTAAAAGCTGAAACTGTTATAATTCTTGAAGAAATTCCTTCAACTTTTGTAGTTATTTAAGATATTCCCACAACTTTTATTTAAGATATTCCCACAACTTTTATACTTATTGAAGAAATTCCCACAATTTTTTTGCAGTTGAATTCTTTAAAAAATTGCTATAACTTAATTTTGTATTTCTTCAGAAGTAATTGCTACATTTGTATGCAATTCCTCCAACTTTTTTGTTTTTTAAGAAATTTCCACAACTTTTGTTGACTTGATGAACTCAATAAGTTTTGTTGAGTTTAAAGAAATTTCTCCAACTTTTATAGTTTTAATAAGAAATTCCTACAACTTTTGTCATTCTCTTAAATAATCCTGCAAATGTAGTTTAAAATATATCTGCAACTCGTTTTAATTTTTTACGAAATTCATATAACTTTTGCATTTCTTTAAGAAATTCCTGGCACTAGGCCTACATATCTTGTATTTATTCAAGAAATTCCTACAACTTTCGAATTTATTCAAAATGTTTCCGCAACCTTTCCTGTTAATTTTAAAAATTCCTTCTTTTCGTAGCTCGTTTAAGAAATTCTTTAAGAAGCTGAAACAATTCTACAACTTCTAAAGTTCCTGCATCTTTTCTAGTCGATTGATTCCTAAGACTATTGCGGCTTTTTAAGACATGCTTTCAACTTTTGTAGTTCCTAAAGTCATTTTTTAAAAATCTCTCTCTTTCAAACTTAATTCTGGTGTCAATAAATTTCAAATTCCGGTAAGGGTAAAACTGATTTATTTCTGCAGTATCGCGAAATGGCGTAATTGGAGCGTGACACACCATTTTTCAAAAACTTGCTTCCTACAACTAAAATTAAAAAACCTTAAAAATGGTGATAAAATGTCAAATGGGGCAAGGAATAACTAGCAAAGCTCATAATCTATTTCCTAGATGCTGGTGACGTCACAGTCCGTACTTTGGTCACTAATTGTACCCATTATATTCGGATGAGCGATTATTTCTCGTGGCAACTATCGCTTTAATTAATTAGCGACGATTCACTCGGCTCATTAATTAGCTAATCAGTCGGAGGCCACTCATTAGCCCGCACGGTGGCGCCCCCTCGAGTTCAACACAAATTGTAAACAAATCCACCATCTTTGTTTTTGTTTAAATTTTCCCAGGTCGACATGGTGAGTCAACCAGTTTTCCAAGGGTGGAACCCGATTTGGTGAAGGTGGGTTTTACCCTTATCACGAACTCGTGACTAATCTCCACATTTTGGTCGTTTTTCAAGCTGATACCAAATGTATAAATCAGTTTCAGAAAGGCGGCGCTAGATGGTGCCACCAGATACCTGCCTGATATTCCCTATCTGGTTACGTGCTGAGATAACAACGTGGGCTTTTTAGCTTTGAATATTGAAATCATAACTTTAGGTTTAGATACACATGTATTTTGATTCTATTGCACCCACATGGTATCAAAGTTTTTTGCCAAATCGTTCCAAATGACAAAATAAGCTCACATGTCTTGGGTCACTCTCCACTTATGACGTTTTGCGAAATTTCATAAATTATTTATGCCTTACTTGAAGAGACAAATAAACGTGGCTTCAAGAACAAAAGTTGTAGGAATTTTTTAAAGAACTGCAAAATTTGTGCGAGTTTCATCAAGAGCTGAAGAAGTTGTCGAAAATTTCTGTTTCTTAAAAGAATGTTCTAGAACTACAAATTTGCGGAACTTTTTTAAGAGCTACAATAAAATTTAAAATAATTTCAATGCGATATGGCACAACAACAATTTTGAAGATTATACATATAGGCTATTTAATTTCGAGCAGATTTGTATACGATTTTTGAAAATGAATATTGAGTATCCATGCTAAGAAAAAAAATTCCTTTCAACATAAACCACCCCAACAAACAAATGTTTTCTATTTGTAGCTCTTTAAAAATGTTACAATGTTGGGGGAATTTCTTAGAGCTGCAAGAAAATTAAACAAAAATTGATATGGCAATACGGCGATATGGCACAACAATAATTTTGAAGATTATACATGTTGGCTATTTAATTACGATCAAATTTATGTACGATTTTTGAAAATACCAAGAAAAAAATTCCTTGCAACATAATCATTCCAAATGACAAATAAACGTTTTCTATTTGTAACATTTTTGCAAAAAGAGGCTTACTTTTTACATATAAGAAGTTATATTTAAACAATTATGGCCCTATAGAGAAATAAAATTGCCATACTTACTTTTCTATTTGCAATATTTAAAAATGTGCGCAGTACATCTTTAAAAATTTATTTTGTCATATGGCACCACAAAGCATTTGAAGAATATATATGTACGTGTATTTATTTCGATCAAATTTATGTTCGGAAAGTTGAGAATGCATATTGAGATTTGAGAATCCACAATAAGAAACAAAAATTTTCATGCGTCACGTCCCATATGATAAAATACTTCTTTTCGATTTGTATCATTTGTAAAAAAAAACTTCAAATTGATATTAAAAATTAATTTTAAACATACAGTATATTGTACAATAATTTTTTAACTTAATGCATTTACTGATTTCTAAATTCTATCACATTCATATTCACCCTGCATGCTATATTTTGAGCAATCCTATTTGAAACAGCATTGAAGCGTTGGGGTACGCCATTTGTCTAGCTTAGTCTATCTTGAATCTTTAGTTTTCAAAGACGCGCAATAGATGGCGCAGTTGGTATACTCATGTATACACTGTTAAGTGGATCAGGCATTTAAATGCTTAGAATAGAATTTCTGAAGATGTTGAGTTTAATGGTTATGGAATGGATTTGGAAGACATGAGTGTGTCTAAGCAAGGAGTTGCCATGGAAATGACAATGAATTGTTTTCAGAGCCATTGAAATGTCAACTGGAAAAGACTAGTTTTTTTACCTATTTTGTGGAAATCTTTCATTAGATTAAACTTTACTTTCCACAATTTTCTCATAAATCACTTTGAAGTGTGGTACCGAAAAACATTTAATAGTCGTTCAATTAGAAGGACATATTATCAATATGCTACTGAATATGTCCTGCTCCAAATGTGCACAAAATATGCATATTTCAATCCTACTTATCGTGTTGACAAGAATGAAATCTTAGCTGTCGCAATTTATCCTTTGTAGTTTTTTTATGCTGTTTTGTTTTTTCTTATTTGTTTCGTGTTTAACCTATAACCTAACCTAAGCAAAACTAATTTTGCTGCCCCTACTGCAGGCAATCACTGACAGCCTGCGAGCCATTAGGAGAAGCCCACTTTCTAATAGTGTCAATGAAGCAGGGCAGCATCAGGGCATGTACCGTAGAATACTTGATTAGTATTCCAAATTGCTAGTCATAAATCAGTGTACTAAAGTAGGAATACAATTGAGGATGTGAAGCTTGCTTCCCATCATTCATAGCGTTTAATCAGCATGTGAAAATGACTGAACGTCGAAGTTTTGTCCTTGTAACGTCGTTTTCATCGGTCTGAAACAGACAACGTCAATAGAACAGGTGAAAAGGACGTTCTAAAAACACAAACTCGGCACACCATCATTTTCTCATGCTGATTAAACGCTATGAACGATGGGAAGCAAGCTGACTTTCGCATAGTGTATATGACGGAGCAGTGCATATACTGTAGTACAGCCGTTTAGTATTCCAAATTGTTTGTTTTAAAATGATATGTACCGAAGTAGGAATCCAATTGATGAAGTGAAGCTTGCTTACCGTCGTTCACTGCGTATAATGGTCATGAGATAATGATCGAATGTCCAGTTTGTGTTTTTGGAACGTCAACTCGTTCTATTGACGTTTTGTTCCAAGGTCAGTGTCACAAGATCAAGGACAATGATGATTAGAAATTGCGTTAGGACGCTTTTAGGCATTGAAATGTTTTTCAAGTCATGGAATTTAATATACCAAATCTACTAGTCACCCTGTTAGGTCTTTAGCACGTTCTAAACCCGTCTTTCTGTCGTTCCAGGTTCGGAAACTACCAATTTGGTACGGATGCGTGGCTCCCCCTTGGGGCAGTCGGCGCCTTCGCTATCTGCCAGCATGGTAAGTGCCTTAAACGCCATTTCATTAGATCATTACTTTAGCATGTTCAATTAGCTTAGTGGTCAGGACGCCATGGACAAATGCAACAGGTGAGTCCACCTGCCCCTCCCCTGGTCACGTGATGGTCACGCTCGCCGATGGTCATTTGGGGAATTGCTCGGTTGGCTGGGCTCTCAACGTGCTAAAGTGGCGTTTATCGATTAATCCGCCAACTTCCCAATCCCACCGCTGGGGGCGCTGCAATGGGACCTTTCCCACCCTGTTGCCTAGGAAACGGAAGTCGAGCGAAATAACCATTCCGTGTGGCCTTCTGTAAATCGTGCTGCAATTTATGAGGGCGCTGTCGCATTTCAGCCCCCTTGCGGATCATATTTTAGCCTCGAAAATGATTGGAACAGCCAAATATTTTCAGCACAATGTATGGAATGGACCTTTAGCTAGTGCCTGGCTTGTTCGTAAAATGTGTGAGGTCTGCCGTTTATTTTTAAAAAAAATAATGAAGTTGGGGAAATCTCAAATTCTGTCGAAAATTTTGTCCAATGTCACAATTTTTTCGAACATCATTCGAATTAACACCCCGTTAACGGCTGCCTAGCGATGCGCGGATGAGAATTAAGCAAACATCGATTATTAATGTAATTAGATCTTCAATTGGCTGCTATTGTCGTGATGATAGACTCGTTGCCTTGGCAACCAGGCAGCATTGTAACACTGTCACAATGATGGGGCCATCCTGGAAAGATGAGGTCTTAAAAACAATGGCTGGAAACAAGGCGGGTTATTTTTTTTCGCTTAATTCTGAGAAAATGACATTGTTTGACGTAAGACGTGGATTTGAAGTTTGTGAAGAGGGTGGTTTCAGTTTAAATATTAGTTGAGCACGAATTGTCCTCTTTGGGAAGAAGACTTGGCGTGTAAGACGTGTTTTTTCCTTAAGTGCTGGTTGTATTTGAGTTAATGACT
The DNA here is from genome assembly GCA_034687865.1 of Kryphioiulus occultus. Taxonomy (NCBI): domain Eukaryota; kingdom Metazoa; phylum Arthropoda; class Diplopoda; order Julida; family Julidae; genus Kryphioiulus; species Kryphioiulus occultus. The sequence goes on along the minus strand of JAQGAF010001212.1, from coordinate 13,770 downwards.
GGTGCTTATTTCTGAAAATAACACCAGACAGTTTAATGAAGGATGTAAGATTATGGAAAAAATTGTAATTTCTATCTTGCGAAATGATGTTTGTTGTCAAGATTTCACTTCCATCTCAAAGTATTCGACAGACAATCTGGTCAGACTCTCAAATGTACACCAACCCCACTTTCTGGAAAATCAGGGAATGTTATTGAAATGAAAAAGTATCAGAGAATGCCAGGGATTTCGGAATAATTTGTGAAAATGTCAGGGAATCTCAGGGAAAATGTCAGGGAATCTTTGGGAAAAAATCCATGATTTTTCTTACTGATTTTAAAAAAAATGTCATGTAAAATGGCAAGGGAATGACTTAAACGTTGTCAGTGAATGTTAGGGAAATGACTTGAGAATTTGAGTTGGAACCCTGACCCTAATGTTTCAAACTTCTTAGGTTCTCTGAGATATACTGGCCTTCTCCAAACATCGGAGCGCCCCTTATGTGGGCATGAAGCTCCTGCTATGGGAATCCTGGGAAAGTCAAGGGATTTGTAACTGGGAAATTTTTAACAAGTCAGAGGAATTTGAAAAATGTTCAACGAGTCAGGGGAATTTAAAAAAAAATTCAACGAGTCAGGGGAATTTTTAAATCTTTTCAACAAGTTAGGGGAATTTTTGGGAACCCTGATTTAAGGGGGCGTGATGTGCAAATTATTGAGAAAAGTCATGAGCACGTGATTTTTAAATTTAGCGCCTAAATTTGCTGATCTCTATCTAGTCCTCAGGGTGTCTACCAGTCATGGAAAAGTGATGAAATTTACCACAGGATCATGGAATTTGTCTTTTTCATTGATTTACAAAATAAAAATGCCGGCGTGTTTTTGGCCGATAATCATGTCACCACAGTGGTAGATAACGTTTCGGAAAATCTCTGTTTAGTCATGACATAAAACTTAAACGACCCCATATTCTAATAGGCATGGAACATTTTTTGAAGTCATGAATAAGTCATGGAAAGTTTCGGAATTTCAAATGCAAATTCCACTACACACCCCGCAGAAGCAGTTTAGAATGGTAGGCTCCCGCCGTTAACCTATCCTAATATTGAATTTGCAATACCAAATCCATTAGACGTCCTGACAGACCAACAAACTTAGGCAAGCTTAAGTTCAAAATTCCTTTAATTTCACTAGAATACACTGTTGTTGAACCACATGTACGTGTAGTTTATAAAAAGTTCCATTAATACCCCTTCATTTACGCGGTCTTCGTGGACGGCCCCTGCTTTGCCAAGTAGTTTCCAACTCCCATTGAAACGCACGAAGGATGAGGAGCCAATCTTGGCGCTAGATCTTCGCTTGACGTCACCGCGTTCGGAAACGACTCCGAGCAGCCTCGTTGGATGTGCTCGGAAACGGCTCGGAGCAGACTCCGCTCTTACACTGTAAATTCCCGAACCCTAGAGTAACCCGCGACACTAGCGCCACTCGCGTTCGCAAACGGCTCCGGACGCGTTCGGAAACGACTCCCGAGCAGCAACGTTCTATTTTCGATCGCAGGCTTTCCCACCAGAAGCGATTCTTAGCGGAAAAAAAAGCGGCAGGAATGTTCGATTCATGCGCTCGGTGGCAGTGCCATAGCCACAGTCACAACCACAGCTAAGCTTGACGTCCTCCCAAAGCGACGCTTTTCGTAGTTTTGCGACTGTCGGGATTTTCGATGGCGGACGATCGACGGAGACGATCCGCAGCGATAGGCGGCTTGACGGTCGCCGACGACCGGCAGCGCCTTATTTGGTAAGTCGCGATCCTGATGCTGTTTTTCGCTGCTTTCTGTCGAGCATTTTGCACCTGCTTACAGTGCTATTGCTGAGCATTTTTGGCTTGTGGCGCCCCCTTTAGGGGTGGGACCTTAAATTTAAGGGTGGAGGGGGCTGTATGGACGTCCCCCTCCTGCTAATAAGTGGTCAGATAGCCTGGGAAGTTACTGGGGTTTGACAAATGGGGTTGGATGGATCTGCTGGAATTTTCAAATGCAGGTTGGATGTGATACATGAACATTTTTGTGGAATTTTCCGTTTGGAAACATGGTAGAAAATGGCATGACGGAATGTGCGTGGCTTGCCTGAATTCATGGAATTTGTCAGAAATTGCGTGTTACATGTACGGTATTTGTGGAGAGGTGACAGACGCTGAAATGGTCCCAAACGTCTTAGACTTGACGTGCATGTCAGATCTTCACCATGGACATGTACATCGGACCTTAAGTCATCAATAATTTTGCCACACTCATGCAGAACATACACTGTCACAGTGTGAGTGTTGCTGTCATTATTGCCATAATGTCAGTAAGTTATCCGAAAATTCGGATAATCATCAGGAATGAGAATTGAACATCAATCCATCAGTACTGCGTCCATTGCATACACGACCTGTACTACTTACTGTCCGTACTTGTTGAAACTGGCAGTAAGAATGCACTTGTGGGGTTCCCATCATGCAATTCCAACAGCAATACTGATAGTCCAGAGGGCAATACTGAAGGCCTATTCAGGCCGAACAGAATGTTTGGTCATGTATGATGTCTGTTGCATATACCGGGCAATAAGAGTTGTGTCAACAAAACAGACAGTAGTATTGAACGTAAAATGTATGCAGTACTGATGGATTGGTGCACCAATCTGATTACTGACGATTATCAAAATTGTGTTGCCCTACAATGCCAATAATACTGTCAGCGCCAGCAAATCAGACAGTAATACTGATCGTGTAATGGACGCAGTACTGATGGATTGATGTTCCATTTTCATTACTAACCGGGAGACGATTATCCGATTTTTTTTGGAGAACTTACTGGCAGTATCGAAGTAGTGACAGTAACTCTGACCGGGTAGGGCCCGCACTTGGATTGCTGACCGTCAGTACTTATTGGCAAGTTATACTGACCGTGTATGTCCGCTTGGGGGCACTACAATGCTGTCAGTGTCAGCAAAACAGACGGTAATACTGGTCGTGCAATGGATGCTACTGATGGTTGATGCTCCAATCTGATTACTGATGATTTCCTGAATATTTCGAAGCCCTACATGGCCAGTAATACTGTCAATACCAACAAAACAGACATTCATACTGATCGTGTAATTTCTCACGATTATCAGAATATTTGGGTAACTGATCGTTAGGATCAAGGTATTGACAACAGGATAACTGACCGTCAATATTTATTGAAAAATAATACTGACCGTCCACTGTAAACTTTTTTAATTCAAATTGTGCTCGACTTGTATGACACGTTTTTGTTTTAAGTCTGGTATTTCCAATAAGGAATAATGACATAAGGGGATATAATGCTCAAACTGAAAATGTACCCATGTCGAATTGGATGTTTATTGGGGTTTGAATCATTCCAACCCAGTCAGTTTTAATTAAACGAATTCAGCGAATCGATTAATTGCGTGATTTTCACTTAGTCCGAAAATACTCTTTGGTTGTTAGGTATCAGCCATTTGCCAGACGACCGAGCCTTCCGCTCCTGCAAACCAATATACCATTTAATTCTCCGACACTAATTCGCCACCGGAAATGCGCAACGCCGTTTCCGGGCGCGAAAGCATGTTTTTTTTTCCTGGAACGGAAATGGCGAATTTTTCAATTTTGCTGCCCCTGGGTAGCAAAGCACGGGTGCTTGCAGTGTTTGCCCCCTTTTGGGGAAACGAGGGTTTGGAGAAATTTTCACAGAAATTTTACAAAATGACAGTCAGGACAATCGTGATGAGGAATTTTGGTAGTTGGCCTTATTTTATTGCAGTGGAATGCCCGCTTCAGAAGTGCCGACACTAAAACGCAAACAGCGAAAACAAAGGGTCTGACCACACCCAACCCATTCTAGATCAATACGCATTAATTATGGATTAATTTCAGCTGTAATTAATATGACGTAGTTTGTTATGTTGGATGATTAGTTGTCTTGGCTTCGACATTCGAGCGCGCAATGGTCGGTATGGTATTGCTGTTTTCGTGAAATAATAATTATACAGGGTGACCACACTACCTGGAAAACGGGGAAATAAGATATTAGGGAACATTTTACAAAATGTGTACAGGGTCAGGGAAAGTCAGGATTTGTGAAAAATTAGGGGAACTTTGGGAAATTTGTAGATAATCAGGGGGAATTGGGGAATTTTTAGAGAATAAGAGAAAATTCGTGAATTTGTGAGGAATCAGAGAATTTGTGGAGAATCGGGCAAAATTATGAAAGCCTTAGAATTTATGAAGACTCATGGAAAATCATGGCATTTGTGAAGAATCGTGGATTGTTTTAAAGATAAATATACTTGTTAGAGATGTTTAGGCCTATACAGCAAGACCTTTGAGATCAGGGAAATATTGTGAAGGTGTGACCACCCTGTAATAATACCCGAGGGAATTTGTGGAGAATCAGGAAAGCCTTAGAATTTGTGAGAATCATGGAAAATAATGGCATTATGGAAAACCATGACATTTGTGAAGAATCATGGAAAATCAGGGAATTTGTTTAGAATCAGGGAAAATCAGGGGATTTTAAATGGGTTAGTTAAACAGGTTTTCGCTTTAGTGAAATTTCTGGATTGTTTTAACGATAAATGTACTCGTCAAAGAAGTTTAGACCTATACAGCAAGTCCTGGAGATCAGGGAAATAACTAAATTGTAAAGTGTGGTCACCCTGTAATAATAAGCTTATTTCTCGTAATAATGACACGACGTTCTTGCTCTTGTATTTGATCCAATAATAAGAAAAACAAAGAAATTAATCAACACTTTAAAGTGTTTAAAATTATGTTGGGAATTTCATAAATTTGATGATTTAACAAGCAACTGCGATTTTTTCGGTACTTGGTATAACTGACGGCTGCCTAGATTTCTGCAATTGTCTAAAAATGAAACCCATAAGCCTAACTTAGCTTATGCATATGCAGTTTGTTAGTTTTTCAAAAAAAAAAAAAAACTTCAATTGCACGAATGCACACTAGAAATAATGGCTCGAAAATAACACTTTTGGGATCATCGTATAGCCAAGCAAAACCTTACATCAAATATTTGAATATCGTTATTCGATTTTCAGCTTGGAGGACATTTGGTCCCTGTAGGGATGTTTTGCGTTTTTGAGGGGAATTCGAGTAGCCGGTGCGTGCTGACATTGACAGGCTGTGACGTGGGAGCGAGCAGCTTTAATTAAGCTGATTAATTCCGTCAGCCAATGATGCATCCTGGGAATTAAAACTCACTCGTCCGGGATTCAATGGATGAACGTCAGTTTCCACCTAATGCGAAAAAACATAATAATGGGAATAAATTATGCAAATTTCGCTGCCTTATGGGGGTTGGAAAGGTCAGTAAATGCTGATGGGGAGCATGGAATAATTGTTAATTCGGCTGTGTCAATACCAGCGAAATTGAATCTGGAATCTACAAACTGATGATGGCGAAACCAGTTTCATTTCTGTGATGGATTCGTAATGGAAAGTTGATTGGAAACTGATGAATTGCAGTCTTGACCTGGTTTTGGCCAAACTCACTTCAGTAACATATTTTGTGATTTCTGTGCAGTGACCTGAAGCTCTTCGACAGCGTTGTAGCCATGGAAAAGTCATGAAATGAAATTTTGGTCATCAAAGTCATGCTGTTGACATTGGTTTCTTGGAATTTTTGCCTTTGATTCCATCAGTGGACGTTTTATTATAGTAAGATTCCAGTCATATTTTCCTTTGTTAAAAGAGAAAGAAATGATGTAGTGGTATCTTGGAAGGAGAATGGAAAATAATGCTAAGGAATGTTGACTTTGTTGTAAATTAAAATGAGGATGTCGGGCTTGTGGATAAGGAAATAATTTAAAAAGAAAAAAAAATGAAGATAGAAATGTAAACTGTGGCCAAATTTGTTCTTAATGTTCAACTAAATTTTGTTTTTAATTTTCTTGACCATTGGAGATTATTTCGGGGTCTTCTGCTTTTGGAAAGTCAGGGAATTCTTGAAATTGTCTGGGAGTTGCAGAGAGTCAACTATTACCTTTACTGGATTTTATTTGCTATATTTTCTTCGTGCTATATTTCCCCGAACAAACTCTTATACGTTTGATTATTGATGATAATAATAGGAATACATTATAAATTTCGATTTCCATGTTTTCACATGGTTTCGTGTTTAATTTTATTGAAAAGTGCATAGCACTATTTCTGGGTTTCTAAATTCTGGAAATGCATGGAATTCTTGAAAATGTCAGGGGAATTGAGATAGTTCACTGTTATTTTCACTAAAATTTTGGTTTCGTTATTTTCTTTTTGCTATATTCACAAACAATCTGTGGTAGGATTTGGTTTCTTATGGTAGAAATAGCAATGCATGATCAGATTCGATTACCATGGCCTTATTGTGTTAAATGACATGTAAATTACATAAAATCACAAAGAAAGTCCGGGAAATCACCTTGAGTATTGGGTGGGAAACCTTCCCGTTACATGCACTTTTTAAATTGATAACTTTCTTTAAAATTGGCTAAATCACCATAGACATAGGCAATTTTTAAAGTCAGGAAAATGACATGGAATTCACAATACCAAATCAAAGAGGCACCCATGATTCTATAAAAAAAGTGATTCTTACCATTTATTTCTGGAAAATAATGTACGCCTATGAGTAAATATGTCATATTTATATTCCTTTTTTATTGTTATGTTGAAGGGAATATATTTCAATTTTTTCATATTTTGTGAAAGGAATTTACTTTACATACTTTATACTGTACCTCGAATATATTTCCCAAATATATTCATTTGTTGAAAAGAAACATTTTGGTGCAGTAGTCGCTACGTGCATGTGTAATGCCATCCCTAGTAATTGTCGTACAGATCGTAGTACGGAAATCGTTAATTCTAGCCATTTTGGTTTTAATGCTTTGTTCTTTTTTTGAGTGTTTTCTAACTCCATCCTCTTTGCAGAGTACACTAATGGCGGCAAAATGTTCGGTTATCCGGACTCTTGCTTTATGCATTTTGAGCTAAGCCTTTTAAGCCTCGCCATTTCGCAGTAATGACGTCTGCGCGAACGCCTCTGATCCCTTTGAATGCGAGGAGTCCCCTTCACTGAAAATCAACACAAATAGGATGAAGACGATATCAAAAAAGCTTCAAATCACATTAAATTCTACGAATGCAAGCCAGCCATGCGCACGCGCAATGCTATCGACTTTTTGATTTATTTCGCACAATCGCATCTTTTCCCCCCTTGCAGTTCTGTTAGGTCTCTGTTGGGGTTTCAGCATCCTTCCTGCCTAAATCTTTTCCATTTTTAGTATTCTGGTGCTGGCAACAGCGATACTTTTGCTTTTTCCGGTTGATCGACGCTCACCATGCTGCATTTTGTGGGTTGGCAAACACTGCTAGCTGCCGTGCTATGCAGGGAAGCTTTCTGGCAAATGGAAGTCCTTCATGTTTTGCTTTAATCACGATTAATATATTGACTATGAAGAAAAATCGCCCTGTTTGGACAATTATTAGGTTTGGTGCCCATTTGAGAGCTGATAACGAATATTAATATTTATGTGAAATTATGAGATTGGGCTTACCAGAATTTATATCGTAAGAAATTATTCTGAATAAGTGTGACCTCTTAAATAAGAAAGGCCATCAGCCATATTCTAAAATATGCCTTCTAATTTTATTATACACAAATATGACAAATTAAACTGGAAAGGTATAGTTTAATTTATGGCTCATTGTGCAGTTAGGCAGTTGTGTATCTTCATACAAAAATTAAAGGAGACAAAAATGACAACTGGTTTATTTACAGTGCGTTTTTCCCCAAATTAGAACTTTGTCTATCCATACAACTATCATGTTCATGTACATGATAGGGTTCCCACTTTCTGGAAAATCAGGGAATGTCACGGAAATTGAAACAGTTTGCATCTGCCTAATGATTAGTCATCATCTATGAAAATTCGGGATAAAATCCAACGTTTTTATTTTTTTAACCTTACGTAAAATGTAAGGAAATTAGCGGAAAAGTTGTCCTGGAATGTCATGGAAACAGACTTAAGAATTTAAATGGGAACCCTTCATATTGCGTCTCATACGTGGTGACCAGCTGATGGTGACTTGGAACCTGGCAGTCTCAGGGAATTTTATATTCAACCTGGAAATCTCAGGGAATTTTGGTCAACCTGGAAATCTCAGGGAATTATTTTTTCAACCTTGAAATCTCTGGCAATTTGATATTCAAGCTGGAAAAAGCTGACATATGCTGGAATTAATTCCAATACTGGAATTTGTTAGTACCAATATTTAATTTTGTGTTTGTTCATTATATTTCTGATAGATCAACACAATTATTCATTTCCACATTTAAACTCGTGGGTTGGCTTCACTGCCCACACCACACGTTGTGAGATATACTGTGTTGAATGATTGCATATTTTGGTAACTGAAAACGTAAATATGAGTCAGGAAATTTCCTTTTCTGAAACAGTAGCCACACATGTTGACATGCAATGTTTACAGGTTAAGGAAATTGTTTTTATATCTGAAAAATCATTTCTGGTGAAACCCTGCAATCGCTCTCAGCTCTCGGATGGACACCAGACCTTGGTGCGTGCAAGCTGTGCAAAACTCGCCAAAATCCAAACAAGTAGCATCGTGTTTTCAGCCATTTTCTGCTGCAAAAAAATCCATATAAGTTATTTTCATTGCCGACAAGAACAGTTACGCCAGGGTTCCGTAATGTTAGGAAATGAACGGTTTGGCTATGGCCAAAAATGGCGATGCTTTTTTCCTCCCACAATGCAAGCCCTTGTTTTTGTTGTGAGCTTATTTGGGAACGAAGGACGTTGGTCCCGTTCGCGTGTTTGGCAACCAGGGCATTATGGGGGAAGCGAGGGATGCGCCCCCTGGGGGACCCTCTTGGCTTCGGTCAGTTAAGGTTTCGTCAGCTGGTTTTTTTGCGCAATTTCGACGACGTTGCCCTTGATGCGAACTACTCGAGGCTGGAGCCAGCTGTGTCTTGTGCATCACTGAACAAACTTTCAGATTTTACGACCTCGTAACTGCGCCAAAATCCATAAGTGCGACATTTGACCTCTGCCGCTTGGCAGCAGGGCTTTACGGCTTCTCTGGCGTTGTTGGACAAATGTTGAAAAGTGTAAATAATGAAGGAAAACACCATTGATGAAAGTTGCAATAAAATTAGATCACGAAGTATGGGTTTTAACCCACATTCTATAAAAAAGATTACGGTAAAACTCCCAAAGTTGACCAGCTCCATGTGTCGACCACGTTTTAACTGATCGGACGGTCACCACATTAATCAATGGAAAGTGACCCACATGGGCAATGACACACTATAGTAATTTACTCTCTGTGTGTTGATCAGCATGGTCTCAACGTGTAAAGTCATGAATGATTAATTTATTGGCTGATTGCAAAACTTATACTGCCCACCTCTGAACAGTATTATGAACATTTTAATAAGATTATTCATGAATGATGAATGATTATTGAAAAATGCATGTACATGTCAGTACAAGCCTCGTTCCATATGTTGACCGTGTGTGGTCAATTTACAGAGGTTCTACTGTAGTAATATTAACACAGTTAACACAATAATAACATAATCACACATGTAATGTATATTTATAAAAACCTTATAAAATGCATTATTGGTGTATCCTTATCGCCGATAATGCACTTTGATTAAACCTAAAATATTGATCAATATTACTCAATCCGTAATGCTGATAGTGTGCATGAATGTTTTTAGGACCTTAAAAATCTGGATAATCACTAGTATTCAACATCAAACCTTCAGTATTGTTGATAACTTGTTGACAACGATGGATAATCGCCAGTTTTCAACTTCAATCCTACTATATAGCCCACACACGTTTCAGTATTATTGACCATGCGTTCATGACTTGATTACAAATGATGTAAAGTCGCCTATATTCCAATTTGTTCTTCAGTATTGCCCACACACGTTTCATTATTATTGGCCGTGTATCGATAACTTAATTGATGACAAATGATGGATTTTAGTCCTCATTAATATAAATGAAAATGCTGTGGGTAGCAAAACTTGTAAACAGATGGTACGCTCGGGGATTTTGACCGTTAATTGAAGGATACAAGGATTTGGGTCCAATTCACATTAAACGGTCAATTGATGAACCTATGATAGCTACACAAACCCTTCATTTAATTAGTTTCCGCACCTATCCATCGAATTTCATAGAGACTTGATTTGCAGTTCCCCCTGGATCTCGATGTGGTTTCCCCTTATTTTGCTTATCCCTTCCATCTATGATTAATGGTTTATGTTTTGATTTCTCTCCGTGCCATTATTTGAATATTCTACTTTGATGTAGTCCTCTTATAAGCGACTTCTTTCCTCTTCTTTATTTTTCTTCATTCCCAAACTAATTTTTTGCCTTATTTTTGGTGTTATCTTTTATCCTCCCTACTATAAACCTTGATCAGGACGTCTACTCAGTCATTGGAAAACCATCAAATAAAATTAGGTCATGGAATAGTCATGATATTGGCATAGGATCATGCATGCCTTTGATTTAATCATCGAACATGTTATGAAAGATTTTCCTCAAAGAAATTCGCCAAAAGAAAATCTGGAAAGGATCATAAAACTGCCTGGAAGAGAACTATTCAAAGTACACATAACTAAAGAATTTGAAATTAAGAATGAGAAAGTAGAACTTGTGAATAACGAAATGTGTAAATGCATTCTTCTTGTTATTTTGATTGTAATTTCTTGAGAACTCTTTGAAATAGATCACGCACCCCTACCTCACAGTATGCACCTACTGATCGTAGGGCACTGAGTTGTATTGAATTGAAAAATGGGCTACATCACAATTAATATTTTGCAAGGAATTGAAATTTAATAGCAGGGTTTCTACCAGCTTTGGTATAGCAAATTCCATGACTTTTACGTGACTTTTTCATGACTCCAAAAATTTTCCATGCCTTTTAGAATATGGGGTCGTACAAGTTTTATGTCATCACAAAATAGCGATTTTCTGAAACGTTATCTATCTCCGTGGCGACACGATTATTGTCGGAAATGGGTTACAAATGAAGAATTCAAACCCAAATTTTTATTTTGTGAATCAAAGAAAAGCCAAAAATGCCAAGACCATGTTGTAAATTTCAAGACTTTTCCATGACCCTGATGTAAATTGCAGGATTTTTAAATGACCCTGTTATATATTTCATGACTTTTTCATGGCCCTGATGAAAATTTCATGACTTTGTCATTACCCTGATGTAAATTTCATGACTTTTCCAAGACCAATGTGTAAATTTCATACTTCCATGATGCTGATTGAAATGTCATGACTTTTCCATGACCCTGATGTAAATTTCATGATTTCCATGACGCTGATGTAAATTTCCTGACTTTTCCATGACCCTGATGTAAATCTCATGACTTTTCAATGCCCCTGATGTATTTCTGGTTCATAGCTGTAGCTACCCCATTTATTGAACGTTTTCAATTTGGAATTCAGACTGGTTTCATTCTAAACTGTTCTGCACCAGTGTTCCCAGATTCCCCCATCTTCAATTCACCCCACATCCGGGAGTTTTCTTGGTTTTCATCAACTTACTCCCATGGCCCATTTTTGATGGCACTGGTGCTTGGAAATTGGCCTCCTTCAATCGAGTTTCAATATGGCGCCCTCCTATGGCGCTTCATGTCACCATCCCCCCTCTTCTCTTTGAAGTCTTCGTTTGTGAATCCATTATTTTTCCATTATTTTCTTCTCTATTATTATTATCCCCCTTCAATTCCCCCCTTTTCTCGTCCCATTAAATGTCTCGTTATCGGAGCCTCACTCCCTGCAACGCTCGTGGACACCAACCAAAGGCCGCCATATTGAAGCCCCGGCACCCCCAGGGGGCGCCATAGGAAAACATGCCCTATTATTAGCTGAATTATTACCGAATTAAACGGAATGGGGCCACTGCTCCAGAAATCCCCCTCATTTTCGTTGTTGTTACCCTACTAAATGCGAGAAAAAAAAAGGGTTTAGAACTAATGGCGGCCATTTTTTTTCACATGAAGCTATGGCGCTTTATAGCGGGCTTAGCAGCGTTTGCACGAACTATCAAGGCTTAATCCCGGGCTTAGCAATCCCATTAAAAAGCAGGAAATGTTTCTCGTCACGAAAACCTGGGGTTTTGTGCAACATGGCGCCTGGGAAGCAAGCGTGTGCTGGTGTTTGAATTGCCAACTGGTCGTTGGACAAGTGGGCGATTAATCGGATTGGGATGACCAAGTAATCTGACCATCTGGAAGTTCCCTAGCCACCAAACTGCGGTATTTTCAAGATGGCCACCGAGGCTTCACTTTTTTATGGTGTGTGCGCAATGCCGGTGAATGTGGCTTTGCAGCGGGAAGTGAAGCCGACTTGCTAATGACGCCCGATTGAAGTTGTTGTCTGAACATATTTTTAAGTATTTGATTTTAGTGAATATAAACTGCTTTGCACAAATAGTGCACTAATCTAAATGTGCAAATATCAATATGAAACACAGTATGAGCTTCACTTTCTAAAAATGGTTGCACAATGCCAGTGAGTGCGGATTTTCAGCTGAAAGTGAAGCCCGCTTGAAGTTTTTGGCTGAACATATATTTTAGGGATTCGTTTTTAAAGATGTACACTGTTGTGCAAAAACATTTCATCAACTCTAAATTTGCAAATATCAATGTGGAACGCAGTACGAGCTTCACTTTTTAAAATTGGGTGCGCAATCCGACTTACCAACGAAGCGCGATTGAAGCTTTTTCTTTTTTGGTTTTGTGCAGAGACTTGTGATTTAATATTTTTTGTGTGAACATCAGCAAATTTGGAAATGATGCATTACATCGTACAGTTTCTTTTCTGTTCCAAGATCAAACCTGTTCATTTTTCTAAATATAAACTAGGAAATTGATTTCTTAAGGCGATCTAACTTTCCTCCAGAACTCGTTCGCTGTTGATCTAAGAACTCTTTTCTCATCTTTATGGGCGAAGACGAAAATCTAAATTTAAGAAATAGTTCGCCCAGCCCAACTTATTCGTCTTGGGGCAAGCAGATGTTGCCGATATATCGATTTCGGGAGAATATCTTTGGAAGATCTTACAAGGGCTTGAGGCTTTTTTGCTTCAGTCTTTACTCCAATCGTAGCAAGACTGCAAAATTGAACTGTTGGAATGTAAAACTTACGTGTATTTCTGTAATACACTATGTGTGGGATGTCGAATTATCGCGAATATCAAAATGATCAAGAACTTTGGAGAATGGCTTATAATATAAGATCACTATTGATATCACTACTCAATAGTGATGAATAGTGTTTTTTTTGGACCACATGGTGTCAGTATATAAAAATCAGTATGGATACTGACATCACTATGATGATGGTATTACCATGGTATGTAATATCAATATTATTACCTGTACATGCATGTAGTGTCATCTGCATTATAAGTCAATTCACTGCATTTTTGGACTACTGATGTCAGTGTATAAGAATCAGTATCTGTGGATACTGACATCACAATGATAATGATATTACTATAGTAATATCACTATTTCTATGGATAGTGTACTAATACCACTAATACTAATACTGTGTACTAATCCATAGTGTTAAGTAGTGATATATACCGGTATCACTAAAGTACCACTAGTTTCCAGTAGTGTCAGTAAACGCATAGTGCTATCAGCTTTTGCCACTAAAAAGGTGGATAGTGATTTTAAA